>VZTY01016401.1:0-104944 GCA_013400935.1 Turnix velox | reverse complement strand
GATGATCAAAGGGCTGGAGCAACTGCCTTATGAAGACAGGCTGAAGGAGTTGGGGTTGTTCATCTTGATGAAGAGAAGGCTCAGGGGGGACCTCAGAGTAGCTTCTCAATACCTGAAGGGGGCCACAGAAAGGCAGGGGTAGGACTTTTGAACAGGTTATGTGATGGGAGGACTAGGAGTAATGGATGTAAATTGGAAGGAGGTAGATTCAGGCTAGATATAATGAAGAAATTCTTTAGGATGAGGGTAGTGAGACACTGGAAGAGGTTGCCCAGAGAGGCTGTGGAGGTCCCCTCAATCCCTGGAGGTGTTTAAGGCCAGGCTGGACAAGGCACTGAGCAGCCTGATGTAGTGGGAGGTGTCCCTGCCTATGGCAGGGGGTTTGGAACTTGGTAATCTTTAAGGTTTCTTCCAACACCAACTATTCTATGAATTTAGGCATTTTTATCTGTTGTAGCCTGAGGTGAGTCAAAGTGTCAGAGTGAGTAGTTTGGGTGGGTGAGCATGGGGGAACAGTGTCCAGGACACACCACACTTGTCTGAGCTCATGGGATGAGCTAGGCAGGTTGTGATAGTGAGTGAATCAGTGTGCTGCACTGCCTGCCTCACCCAAGCTGCCTGCAGACTTCACCTCTTACCCAGGATGATCAATAAAAGCATTTTTAGTTCTTAGCCCTTTGGTTCATACTTTTAACAAGTTGTACTGATTGATGTTTACCCTTTCCAGAAAGTAAACGTGTGTCTGAAGGAAGTATGAAAGATGCTCCTATTTCTGTATGGACTGTGAGTGCTCTGTCAGCTTTTCCATCATAGCTCTGGAGCTTCCCCCATCTCTTGTGCTTGAATGCTGCCTCCCAAAAACATGCCAACTTTGTTTGGGTTATTCTTTCTTGTCTTTGCTTCCTGCTAGGCAGCAGTCCCATGTCAGTAAGTGAATAGGGAACACAATAGATTCCCTTTTATACAATCTTAGAATGCTTTGGGTTGGAAGGGACCTTGAAGATCATCTAGATCCAACCTCCCTTCTATGGGCAGGGACACTTCCCATTTGACCAGGTTGCTCAATGCTTCCTCCAGCCTGGCCTTAAACACCTCCAGGGAGGGGACATCCACAACCTCTCTGAGCAACCTGTTCCAATGTCTCACCACCCTCACAGTAAAGAACTTCTTTCTTATCTCCAGCCTACATCTTCCCTCTTCCAATTTGCATCCATTCCTCCTAGTCCTGCCATCCTGTATCCTATTAGAAAGTCCTACCCCAGCCTACCCTTGGTATTGGTATTTTATCAGAGGTATTGGTATTTTATTAGAGGAGACAGTCCTAAGAGATGTGTTTTTCAGCCTCTTCTGCTATGGGATCGTTTTTCTCCTTCCCCAAACTGGAGGTTTTTATTTGTTGTTATATCTGCTCCTTATCTCTCCAGCAGCCACCTTGCTTGAATCATAAGTGCTGTGTTGAAGGCAGCCAGAGCTCTCTAATAACTGCCTCTGCTTGCCAGGGAAAAGAAGGTTTTTTTGTGGAGGCAGCCACGGGGCCTCAGGAGGAGAGAAGATGCACCAGTAAGGCAGATGTTGTGGCTTGGCTGTGGGGTGGGATGACCCACATACATGTGATGTCCTTCCACCACCAGCTGTAGAACAGACTGCTGGGCTTTCTCCTTACCCAGCTGCTTTGCTTTGCTCTCTTTGGTGTGTTTGTGTCTCAGGAGGATGCATTTTGTGCCTCTGGAGCAAAATTGAATGAAATTTTCATTTTAGTGACTTTCACTCAATGTTGAGGTGAAACTGTTCTTTCCTGGTTTTGCTCACTGCAGCAACTTTGCAGGAGAGCATGAATTTTTTTTTGCAAATGTATGGGTTTTTTGTAAATTGTTTATGAATCTTTTCCTCCCTTGTTTAAAGAAAGCCCCAAAGCAACAACAGACTATTCAAATAAACATGCTAAAGGGCTCTAATTAAAGGGCTTTGTTATCTCTCAGAAGTTGTCGTCCTATGCTCTAAGTGGGGCTGTCTGGAGAGATGGAGTCAGTTCTCTTGTGAGCAGTTTGATGGGTTGGAGTTTGTTTTCTGCTTCCCTGAGAAGCTCACAGCCTGATGTTTGATGGGATCACTGCAGGAAGGAAGGAGGACAGCTAAAACCAACACAGAGCTGGGAGACAAGCACTTAGTCAGTGGGGCCCTACACAAGGATGTGGCCGTGGAGTCAGAAAAACCTGCCGTGCAGCCTGGAAATGCAAAAAGCTCTCTGGTTGTGTCAGGAGGTGATGCTTCCAGGGATTAATTACTGCTTTTTAATTACTGCTTTCCCCTCCAGCTCCTCCTTGCTAATCTTTTTGTATTTGGGGTTTGCATTGGTGGTTAATCAAATTTCAGAGCAGGTGACTCCTCAGAGCAGGTGGTGACTCCTCAGAGCAGCAGGTGATTTCCATCCACCAGGTGAGGCTGGCTTTGCAGCAGCAACTAGTTATCTGGATGTCTTGGTTTGTGTGACAGCAGGGTAAGAGGCTTGAAAATCAGGTCCTAGCCATTGCCACTATCCAGGGAAGCAGCAAGCAGGACACACAGTTTGTAGGTCCTCTCTCTCTCTTCCCCAGCCCTGCTTTTGGTAGTAAAACTGAGCAAGCCAGGGCTTCTCTTTTCACTTTTCTTACTCTTCAGGTACATTTCTTTCCTCAGTAATTTCAGTGGAGTGGAAAATTGGAAGGAGAGTTTGACAATTCTAACAGTAACTTCAGTGAGGCTCTGTCATTGCTGCAGAACAAACACAGCTTTCACCAAAACCCACCTTCCTCTGAAATGATGCCTGGCTCAGCCCAGGCCTTGCTTAATTGGTGTCATAGCTAGAGAAACGCTGTGCTGATTCTGCCGGTTCCTTTCCTCTGTTGCAGGCTCTTTCCTTGGTCTGCTGATGGATTAATTACTGTCCCTATAATGCCTGAATTCTTAGTAATCCTCCCTTAACAGTGCCCTGATGGGAAGCTGGGATGAACCTAAACACACCCCAGGTGTGAGGGTTTGGAGCTGGCTAAGTCCCTATAAGATGCTAGTACATTGATTTAAATAATGATTGTGATACTAGTAAAACTTTAAAGGAAAAACAGAGGAGATTTTTGTTGTTGTTGTTGTGGATGGGTCTTTTTGTCCCTCAGAGCTGTCAAACTTGTTAAAGAACGTATCAAAGGAGAATAAATATAGGGTGGATTAGTTTAAGATGAACACCAACAAGTACAGCAGTGATAGAACAATCCCTTAATAAATCTTAGATATAAAACGTATGTTTATTTGCCCTAAAGCTCCAGATGGTGCAAATACACATTCAAAATGTAAGTTGTGTGATGAGTCTTTTTGGGGAGGAGTGTGGAGACCTTGAGAAATCCAAGGACTCAGAACCATATGTTAGAGGTGGGCCTGTGTTTAGCTGAGCAGGGGAATGAATCTGGTTTGAAATGCATTATTATTTGTTGAGAAAGGGCTGCTTCTTATCAACAAGGGGAAGCAATCTTTGGCATGCTTGAAAATTTGGTAAAGGATCAGTTGCAGTTATTAAGTTTTGCTTAATACAGTATTGATATTTAATCTCTTTTTTTCTGACTTCATTACTGTTTAGTGAACAGGGTCTGCCAGACAAAGCCTGTGCTTTAGATTCCAGCTTGTCCTAGAATGACTCCTGGAGCACACACAAAGGTCTGATCTGGTCTGTCCCATGTGTCCCCTCTAAGTGGGAGAGGTGAGAGGAGGGGATTTTATCTTTCAAAAGAACATTTTAGCTGTTGCAGATCTTTATCCTGCAATATACTGGCTACCTGGAAGCAGGAATATGAAAGATTTGGTAACATTATGTGCTGTTACATGGTATTTTATAGCAACTGGCAATCAGCTTAATGAATGAGCTGTTCCCTCCTGTATGGCAGAAAAAGGGGTTTACAGTTGGCAGGCTGTTTGTAATGTTCCGAGGATTATTAAAGTAAGCTGTAGTTGTGGTATAATGCATGTTACAATGGCGAGTGCTTTTACAGTAATACCTCTTGGGGGAGGATATTATTTCAGAATGTGTATATGTGTTTGAGTCTTTTTAGCCCCATCAGCATGGCACTCACAGAAAAGGCCCCTGCACCATCATCTCAGTGAGTGTCTTACAAATAATAAAGTGGTAAGAAGAGAAAACTTCATAAAAATTCAGTGGGGATTTTGTAAAAAAACCCCAACCAACCAACCAAAACCAAAAACCCAACCCAACACTAAAAGCACAATTTCTTTTTCTTACCTCCTCCTGACTTTACACCTGTAAATTCAAGTTGTTCTTGTCTAGATCAGTTATTTTGGCTTCCTGCTAAACATAGAATGATAGAATAGTTTGGGTTGGAAGGGACCTTAAAGATCATTGAGTTGCAACCTCCCTGCCATAGGCAGGGACACCTCCCACTACATCAGGCTGCTCAGTGCCTTGTCCAGCCTGGCCTTAAACACCTCCAGGGAGGGGGCATCCACAACCTCTCTGAGCAACCTGTTCCAGTGTTTTACCACCCTCACAGTAAAGAACTTCCTTCTTCTCTCCAGCCTAAATCTCCCCTCTTCCAATTTGCATCCATTCCTCCCAGCCCCGCCATCCTGGACCCTATTAAAAAGTCCTACCCCAGCCTTTCTGTAGGTCCCCTTCACATAATGGTATTTTATCCAGAGAGGGGGCATCCACAACCTCTCTGGTGAGAAAACCCAGGAAGCAGCAAGGCTGGAAGATGTGTGGCATGAGGATGAGTGCTGTGATGAGCTGTGGCAGCCAGAGAAGGGCCAGGCACTCTTCCAGTGGGTGCTGGAGGGCTGTGGAACAGGAGAAGAGCATGTGGCCCTGACAGAGCTGTATGTGAACCACTGCAGCTGCTTCCAGACAGCAGGTTTTGAGAAAAGAATTTGCATATTGAAGGAATTTTTATAAAAGGTGCTGTGGGAATGGCTGAGGAAATGCAAATTGTATTAATTAACTGGGAGTATAAGCACTGTACCTACTGGTGTTTAAAAAAAAATGTAAAAAAAAAAAAGACTTGGGGTAAACATTGTGAGGAAGATGTTTATCTCCTTTGTCGGGCTGATTGAGCAGATAAGCTGGTGATGTGGTGTTAAAATGCAAATAAATATCCCAGGGTGAGAGCACTGCATTAGTGGAAGAAGAAAATGTAGTGATGGAAAATAAGCAAAAGTGGTCATGGAAAGCAGGTGGCTGTCGGCAGGGTCCTGGGGACAGGAGTGATGCTGTGACCTCTGGAACTATTAGAGGTTATAAATTATTCACTTTGCCTTTGACCTTCCTGAAAGGATAATTGGTGCACGTTGATGAAATTACTAAAAAACCAACAAGCAAACAAACTAACAAAAGCCCAGATAACATAGTGCTGATACGTGGCATCAAGGGATCTTAAAGTAATCTTTATCCAGGGGATTAAGAGTTTGTGATCTAGCACTGACCTGTTTTCAGAGTATTACAAATTCATTGCATGAGATGAATAGGCTGTAAAAGAAGAGCAAGGCAGATTTGCAGCAGCCCAAGGTAAGTTGCAGTGATGAGGAGAGAGGCCTTCAAACCAAAATCGTGCTCCATGAAAGCTCCTTTTTCCAGGCGAGATCCCAAAGCATGCTTGGCAGCCCCTCTGCACAAACCCAGCATCTGGCCCTTTTAAGCCATGTGAGAAAATGTTTATTTTCATTGGAAGTGAAAAATGCAGACCTCCAGATGCCCTCTGTAAAATTCCCCCCCAAAGGAGGAGGAGGAGGAGGGGTCAGGGTGAAAGATGGAGTCACAAACCCTGCTGTAGTTCCTCCAGTCTAAATTAGTGCTGTTATTTAAGGGCTGAATAAACATTAGGAAGGAGTCGTTTCTGTGTGCAGAAGGGCAGGGGGAAAAACTGGTGCTGACATCACTACTTGGTGAAAAAAGTAGTGTATCTCCACAACTGCAGCCAGCTGAGTTGTTTCATCATTTATAAATCCATATGGGACAAAAAAAGTAATTGATTAAAGCAAATGAAGTGCCAGAAAGTGATTTTTTTTTAATTTAATTATATTCCCTGACTCTGATATGTGGTTTTGATTATTTATTTGGGCCTTTTTTAGTTTGGGTTTTTTTTTTTGCAAGGAGGAGTAGAGTTAGCATGAAATTTCATCTTAGTTCAGAATGCCTGATGTCTTTATCAAATGATGAATAACATAGACTTTGGCTGGAAGTTCAGTATTTCGTAACTTTGTCTGCAAGAACATTTTCCATGGCAGATAAGGCAAAAAGTGAGACACCAAAGCAATAAATTTCATGCTTGTCTTTAGAGTAAAATAATAATTACTTGGGGAATACAATCTCTTTTATATATACACATGTCAGGGGGCCTCCAGCTACAAATGTTAAGTTGACCCAAGTCTTGAATCCTTGTGTCATTCCCCTTGAGGGAGCGGGACCTTGCCTCAACGTGGGTTGATAAAAGCAGCCGTTATAAAGGGTGAAAGGTTTGCAGAGGGGTGATTAAACCCCAAGGACAGAGCCCTGCTCTCTCCTTACAACAGTATTGTTGGATGAGCTGAGCTTCCAAAAATGCTTCAGAGCTTTGGTGGTGGAAAAAAAGCAGAGGATGCAGCTGCTGATGTGGGGCTGAAGTAGTCCACCTCAACTCCTGGATGGTGATGTGACGGTCCTGCTGAGGCAACACTGTTCCATCTCTTCCTTGAATCCTTCTGGGGATACAGCATGGCAGTTGGAGAAATGAATAAAAAAACTTCAAAAAATATTTTTAGAATTGTAGAGGTGTAAGCATGCCTTTTGTCAGATGGAGGACTGGTTTAGAGAGGTCATTCATTGTCTATGATTCCGTGTGGCTGTTGGATTCCATTTTACTGGAAGGGGGTAGATTCAGGCTAGATATAAGAAGGAAATTCTTTAGGGTGAGGGTAGTGAAACACTGGAAGAGGTTGCCCAGAGAGGTTGTGGATGCCCCCTCAATCCCTGGAGGTGTTTAAGGCCAGGCTGGACAGGGCACTGGGCAGCCTGATGTAGTGGGAGGTGTCTCTGCCTACGGCAGGGGGGTTGGAACTTGATGATCTTTAATGTCCCTTCCAACCCAAACTATTCTATGATTCTGTGACTTTTCATAGTAATTAAAGTCCCACCAGACTAAGGAAGTGCACCAGGCCCATGGACATTGAGCAGTCACCTGTTTTTATTTACAGTAGTACAGTTGGTGTGTTTTTCCCAACAGCTTGGCAGCACACCAACCCCAGTTCTTTTTATATTCCCAAGCAGGGTGAAACACAGCGCTGTTTTCACCCGTTTTACTCTCCTGACAGTAGATTTTTGTCTAGTGTGTGAAACTGTAGAAGCCCACAGCTGGCAGCCATAAATTCCTGCCTTAACTGGTTATATGTCAGATGAGTGGCCGTGGGGTGGTGGCTCTGCAGGGACAGAACTCCAGACAGAATGCCAAAAAGAGGAGAGTTTCTGTCTGTGCTGGCTGTTGGTAAAGCTTTTAGCAAGGAAAGGGAGCCCAGGGGTCCCTCAGGATTCCACAGGGCAAACAAGACTGAAGGAAGAGGGATGCTGCAGTAACACCAAAATGGGTTCCTCAGGTGGGCAGTCTCTGAGGGCTTCCTCAAAGCAAAAGACTAGGCAGAAGGGAATGAGGTTTCTGCTCTGGTTTGGCTTCTTATGGGCTTACAAATTGTTGTAATCAACTACCCAAAACTTAGCCAGAGCTTTCATTGGTTGTAGAGTGTGACCGAGTTATCATTTCAGTTACCCAAATGTGCTGGTTTTAACTCACACCAGATTTTTTACATCACTGTAGTTTCCTTTTGCTGTCTTCATTTCTGCTGAGCTGGTAATTTTCCTGTTGTGTGCTGTAAGACTCTCACTTTCAGTCATGACTGCTAATTTCAGACATTTTGAGAGTGTCTTGGATCTTTCTCTCTCTCCTGCTTTAGTTTCCTCCTCCCCCTTTCCTTCTATTTCTGCATCATCACTAGCAGTCAGGGCTGTGCCAAGGGGAGCTGTAGTAAATACAGTGGCCTCCCTTCCTTCTGCCCTTTTTGGCAGCAGCCTGGGCTGGGCATGTGGCTTCTTCTTCTGTTCATCCTCTCTGAGAAGGGAATGGGAGAACAAACCCATCTCTCCACGGGCCAAGTGTTGCCTACATCTCTGTAACAAATAAAGGAACTAGCACTATTGTCTTCTGCTATTGGTTTAATAATCTGTCCAAAGAAGTGTAGCAAAGCCCTGAGGAGGGGGGAAAAGGGTTAATGATCATTTGTGGCTTTAAATTCTGGAAATATAAACCCAAGTTTGGGTTCTGCCTTGGGCTGCAGCGTTTGAGAGGGAGAAAATGTTTTGTTGGCACAAAGGTTGGAGCATTGAATATTCAGCTATCTGACAAGTGAACCCTAACTTCAGCTAGTGCTTTTTCCTAGACAAACAGAAAAAGCTTCAGATAATTTAAACCATTAAGAGGCAGCTGATCTAGAAGGAATCTGTGATTCTGTAGGACACACTTTGGAGCAGTCAGGAAATTAATCACACGAGAGCCACTGGAGTTTTGTCTTTTGAACCTTCTAATTCTTGAGTTCTGTGAGGAAATTGGAGAGGCAGATCCTAGTGGAGCTGAGAAAGACCATGAATTTTTAGCTCACAGCTGAATTGTGAGGGGTTGGCATCATCTTAGAAGAATTGCCAGACTAATGCGTACTTTTGATTAGCATTTCTTGTGAGAGAGGACTTTTGTATTGCCCTCTTGCCCTTTTGTATTGTAAGCTGCTTTCTCCTGGCCTTCAAGGTGTCCCATCTGTGCTCTGCTTGCTGTGCTTCCTAGCAGTGAAGGAGGAATCACTTTATCAGCTTTTACATGTGTGTTAAACCCCATATCTGGGCTGTGCCGGGTGTTGGTGTCAGTTGAAGACCAAATGCTGCCCCGAGCATTGCTGGGGCAGGTCATGAGGCACAGAGGGAACAGGAGAGGGGGGAGCACAGCAGTGGGTTCCTGCTGCTCAGAATACCTGGAGATACCCACAGCAGTCCTAGGACACAAGGTGGTTGCTCCATCACAGGCAGAGAAAGCTCAGATCTTCCCCATGTTGGTGACAATATGGCAGTGAGACCCTTTTTGGAGGGAATGTGAGTGGCACCAGCACCTCCTGTGGTCCATCAGACTTGGCTTTGCAGTGTGAAACATCAACTCTTAACACTTTCAAACAGAAGATCAATGTTCTTCTGTCTGTTGTGCTCAGGCTTATCTGAGCAGCTGCTTATGAGGCACCTGTCAGGTTTACTTGTCTGCCTCTGTGTGAGGTCTGTTGTACATGGATTTAACCTGGGAATGATACCTGGAGAAAAACCCACCACCAGCAGCTGCTTGCTCAAGATACTGACCTTCATTCTTCATACCATTCTCAGTGTAAATCCAGCCTCAAAATTGCAAAGAAAGAGTGGTGGGAGATGATACAAACATTTGAGAGGAAAAGTTGCATCCATTGCCTGCACTGGGCTATCCCATGCTTGGCTGTGGGGTTTGTTGTGTTGTGGTTTGGGGTTTTTTTGGATTTTTTTTTTGTTTTAACTGAAATGTTTTCATTTTAGGAGCAAGTTCCTGTTCCTGTTTATCATCCCACCCCCAGCCAGACCCGGTTGGCCACGCAGCTGACAGAAGAGGAACAGATCAGAATAGCTCAGAGGATAGGCCTTATTCAGCATCTACCTAAAGGAGTCTATGATCCAGGGAGAGATGGCTCAGAGAAGAAGATCCGAGAGTAAGTGACAGAAAACCAACTGAATTAACCTGGTTTGTTGTGTTGGGAAACCTGTTCTTGTCCTCCTGATTCTTTTCCCTTTTCAGGAGATGTAATTTAATGGGGGGGAAAAAAAGGGCCAGCCATCCTTTAAGGACTGACTGTAAGAGCTGGGACTGTTCAGCCTGGAGAAGGCTCTGGGGAGACTTCATAGTGGTGTCCCAGTACCCAAAGGTGGCTGTAGGGGAGATGGGGAGGGGCTGTTTGCCAGGGCATGGAGTGATAGGAGGAAGGGCAGTGGTTTGAAATTAGAGCAGGATTAGATGAGACTCACCTCCACCCCACAAAAGCAAACACCAACATGGCCTCAAAAAAAAAGTTCTTTCTGGTGAGGGTAGTGAAACACTGGAAGAGGTTGCCCAGAGAGGTTGTGGATGCCCCCTCAATCCCTGGAGGTGTTTAAGGCCAGGTTGGATGGGGAATGAACAGCCTGATCTAGTGGGAGGTGTCCCTGCCCATGGCAGGGGGGGGGGAACTCTATGATCTTTAAGGTCCCATCCAACCCAAACTATTCTATGATTCTATGATTAGGAAGTTCTTTATGAGGTTGGTGAGACATTGGCCAGAGAGGTGGTGGAGACCCCATCCCTGGTGAGATTCAAGGCCACCCTTGCTGAGGCTCTGAGCAACCTGATGACCTTCAAAAGGCCCCTTCCAGCTCTGTGATTCCCAATAGTCTATTTGACTGAGACATTGAGGAGTAGATACCACACTACTCTTCCAGTGTGGTAACAGCAACTTAAATATTTTTTGGTCACTCTCTTTTTTTTCCTCCTCAGATGTGTCATTTGTATGATGGACTTTGTTTATGGGGACCCTATCCGATTTCTGCCGTGCATGCACATTTACCACCTGGACTGTATAGATGACTGGTTGATGAGATCCTTTACCTGTCCATCCTGCATGGAGCCAGTGGATGCAGCACTGCTTTCATCCTATGAGACTAACTGAGCCAGGGTTTCTCTACTCAACCTCCCAGGAGACCATCCACTTTCATGGGTTTGATCCTTTTTGTCATTCAGCCCAAAGAGCCAGGAATTTAGGAATTAAGATCGTGCACAAAGTATACATTTCCTAATAAATGAATGAAGAAAAGAAAAAAATATTCCTGAACGGCTGCAACTATTGGAAAAAACCATAGTATTTTAGAGACTATAGAAAAAGTAGGTTGTTATTTCTAATGTAAAGCCTTGACCCACCATTGTCTTTTAATGTTTGATCTTACACCCATATATAGGAATTGTGTAAAGTGTTACAGCAACTGTAAATGTTTAAACTGCGTGTATCCAATTTTATTAGCAGCAAGATAAGAGTATTTTTTTCCTAAATAAAGTAACCAGTTTTGTTCTGATTCTTTTCACAAGTCCT
Organism: Turnix velox; assembly: GCA_013400935.1. Taxonomy (NCBI): domain Eukaryota; kingdom Metazoa; phylum Chordata; class Aves; order Charadriiformes; family Turnicidae; genus Turnix; species Turnix velox. The sequence continues at coordinate 93,766 of VZTY01016401.1, read as the reverse complement.
GGCATTTGGGTCAAGGCTTTATTGAAATCTACATTTTATAACACTGGCACAAAGAAATAGTTTTAAGCTTGTTTGCACAGATCTTATTTTTTTCTTTTCTTTTTTTTTTTTTTTTCCTTTTTTTTTCCATTGGAGATGGAATTCATTGCCTTAGGTCTTTTTAATAGTGTATTGTTATTGTTGGGCTGGCTCTATGCTTGAAAACCAGTTTATTTATAACCTGTTTAAAAGTGCTATATTTTGTTTGCAGTTAGGAATATGCAGACTTCAAAGTGATCTCCTAGCTTGTAAGCAAAGTGAGATGCATTATCCCTTTCCTACAAGTCACGTGGAATACAAAGATACAACCCAAGTCCTACAACAAATTTATGGGTTCATGGGTTTTATAACTCTCTTTGGTTTTGATGAAACAAAACTTTGTCACCTTTAGCTCGACCAGGTTAAAAGTGGGCCAGATGGACAATAGTTAAGCAAAAAAAGAAAAAAAGCCCCAAAAAATTATTAGGAATTCATGTAGTGTTAGCTTTGATCACTTATTTTACTTCTTTCTTGCTCCCTAAGATTGGTTGTCTCTGCTGATGGTAAATGGATACTGCATCTCTTGTTCTTGTAGTTCTTAGGTTATCAGAAGTTAAGAATAAACATACTGTATCTCAGTCTCCTGTATTAAATCTATCTGTGAAGCCCTGCAGGCTGACACCTCAGCCCACCAAGCAGCTATGAAATCAGATATAGCAGAGAAAAATGTATTTTATTCTGCACAGAAATGCAAAATTGATATAAACACCGAGCAGAGGAGGAGGGAACAGTCCTGCTGGAGCCAGAATGCCACAATAGCCAATTTCTATAGCAAACAGTATGTGCTTGGCAGGTGAAGGTCTAGCAAAGATTGTAGCTGTAAAGACCTTTTAGCCACTTATTTTTTTTAATTTTAATGTTTTCTCTTTCCCTCTCCATAATGTTCCCTTGCTGTGACTTTTAAACATTCAAAGGCAAAGGTGATGTAGTGACACATCCCAGTGTTGCCAAACAAGATGCAATCCTAAATCAACCACAATAAATCAGGGACTGGTCTTGGTTGTTTCTCATGTAGAGTTTGAGTACTTGACACAACAACTCCTGTTTAAAGACCCAAGTACTTTGAAGACTTCATGTACTTACAGTGTAAATCACTTGTGCATATTCTGGCTAGTTTTTATGAAGGGTTGATCAGCAAAATGTAGAATCAATGTGTTGATTAATTTATTATTCCTGCAGCTGATGGCAGCCTGCTCTCCTAGATAGCTCCCAGAAGCAGAACTGAAAGCAGGTGACACTTTTAGAGTTTCACTCCAATTCCTACACATTTATCTGGATGCAATTTTGTTGCTGAATTCATAACCTAATTATTTGGATCAAATTCTGGGAAGAGAGACCTGAAGTTGTGCAATATCATTGTTCCTTTTCATCATTCCATGTGGATTCCTTTTGTGTCCTCCTTTTTTGTTTTTCTGTTCCTTTTGGGGATTTGGTTTCATTTTCTTTTAAAAAATCTTCCAAGATTGTCCACATGAAGTACTCATTTCTTTATCTCGTTAAAACTGGCAAATGAACAATTTGAAAAAGCAGCATTGTCATGTTGGTATTATTAGTCTTTATTTATTAACAGGACTCGTTTAAGAAAGATTTAAAAGAAATATCAAGTGACCAATTTGTGAGCTGAACACTTAAGGAAAAAACATCACTTTTAAAAATACCTGTTAAATAGCAAAAGGGTGTGAAGGGCTTAAAACTAGAGTTGGTGGCACAAACACATTCCAGAAAGGTCCAATTTTAGCTCAAAAGACAAATGTGTAAATACAACAAATAAATGAAAAGTGATTTTTCAAGTTGTTAGCTGCAGTGCTGTCCTGGATGATTTCTGATACCAAGAATTACTTGAGTTTAATGCAAAATAACTCAAAAACCTGAATTTTAGCTACAGGTACTGTCTTAATTTCCACTGTCTATAAGATGAAGATAATAATTACCTTCTGTCTCAGAGGTGTCTGATGAATTCCCCACGTTTCAGTCAGTCCAGTCCCACCATGGGCTTATTGCTACCCAGCAGCTCAGTGGGCAGAGGGAGCTGGACCTGCTCAACCCAGCTTTTCTTCTGCCAGGGCTCTATGTTTTGGAGGTAGAGGCCCACAGCAAAAAAGTCTGCAAAGCTAGGGGAAGGAGAAAAAAAAAATAAATACACTTAAAGGTAGTGCATGTAAATGACCAAGTTTGTAGGTGTCATCAAGAGAAGTGTCAAGAGAGGCGATTTTGCCTCTACTAAGCTCTGGTGAGGCCCCATCTGGAGTTACTGTGTCCAGTTCTGGAGCCCTCAACATAAGAAGGACATTGAGCTGTTGGAGCAGGTCCAGAGAAGGGCCACCAAGATGATCAAAGGGCTGGAGCAACTGCCTTATGAAGACAGGCTGAAGGAGTTGGGGTTGTTCAGCTTGGTGAAGAGAAGGCTCAGGGGGGACCTCATAGTAGCTTCTCAATACCTGAAGGGGGCTACAGAAAGGCAGGGGTAGGTAGGACTTTTTAATAAGATATGTGATGGGAGGACTAGAAATAATGGATGTAAATTGGAAGAGGGGAGATTCAGGCTAGATATAAGAAAGAAACTCTTTACAGTGAGGGTAGTGAAACACTGGAAGAGGTTGCCCAGAGAGGTTGTGGATGCCCCCTCTCTGGAGGTGTTTAAGGCCAGGCTGGACAAGGCACTGAGCAGCCTGATGTAGTGGGAGGTGCCCCTGCCTATGGCAGGGGGGTTTGGAACTCGATGATTTTTAAGGTCTCTTCCAACCCAAGCCATTCTATGATCAAATTATGTTGCTTTAAAGCAGTGAGTAGGGGCTCTGCAGCGTGATGGAAGATGGTCAGTGCAACCAACAGTTGGCACTTTTTAGAACCACAACTGGCAAAACAACCCTGGCACAGGCCCAGAAGGGGCTGAGCAGATTGTCAGGCTCCAGCTGCTGCCATGTCAGGCCACAAGGCAGGAGATGTTGAGTTAGAAAGTCCACAGAAACACCTCCTCTCCTGTATAAAGGTGAGGAGCTGCCACAGAGCAGGTGGGGACCAAGGGCATGGCCAGCACTGACAGCATCTGCACTAAAGCAAAGGGCTTGGTTAAATCTGTGTGTTAGAGCAGGATCTGGATTTTGTTTCATACAACAGGAAAAGACCAAATTCCCACAAATCTGAGGCAAGAGAGATACAATGACAAGTTGTGAATACTCAATTCATGAAGCCCTTCTTAACAATTATTGCATGCTACCTCTTTAATAATTTTATGTCTAAGGATGTCAGTCTACTTGTGGAAAGTCCATCATGTAAATCTGGGAAAGAAACATAAGTTTTATGTGTGTAGATATATAAAGAGCACAGAGAATTTATTTGTGAGGAGCTAGAAGGGCTTTAACCACAAAGTTTTGTAAGTTCCTCCTGTCTTGCAGCATCCCATGGCTGAAAAGCCCAAGTTGTGTGTGTAGGAGGCCAACAGTCCCTTCTCTGCTGTGGTACAAATGTATATTTCAAGGCTAAGGGATTATGAAATACCTGAACATGGTTAAGTTGCCACAATTTGGAGAGTTCCAACATTTCCTGTTCCTTGTGCAATCGTGGTAAAGATGAAAATTCTTCTGATCCAGACTCAGTTAAATAAACAACAAAATGGCTGAAAGCAGACAGACAGGGCCTCTCGTCAGTTAAATCCTGGATTAAAGTGGACTTAGAGAAACCAAGTGGATGCTGGTTGATTACAGGCACTACATTTTTACTAAAGGCCTGCTAGTTGATAACCTATTAAAAAAAAAAAAAAATTTAAAATAATCTGTTCAGAAGAAGCCTTCTTAATACCCAGAATACAAATTAGCTTCAAGGATTAAATTTTTCTTTTCATGTGGCATTTAACTTTGAGGAATATAATTCATGCTAACCATCCTTTGCTGATTTAAACCTGTTTAGGGATGAGGGTTAGGGCTTTACAATTCTTTATATGAAATGCAAAGTTAATGCCTTTTATGAAAGATCTTTCCAACCATGCTCTGCCAAAGCACCTTTGATAAATCTGTTTGTGTGATGCAAGCGCTCTGTTACAACACCCACTCTGCACTGAAAGCTGTAGAAAGGCATCCATAAATATCAAAAAATATTTGTGAAAGAGCTTGTATGTGTCTGGAGTAAAAGGTGTTTCTTTACCCAGCAAGAGAGGCCCAACAATGCTATGAACAGCAAGCTCCCAAATCTTTGCTGTCCTCAGCTGGAAAACCAAATAGCAATAACATCTCAAATCTGTTCTTTGCAGGGAGAAAGACCTCCACCTTTTTAAAGCATCTTTTTCTTACAAAAATCCTGCACATCAGTGGCTGCTGCTTACTCCAAGCAAGGATTTTCAGTGACTGAAGAAGAGGGAGAAGGCAGAAATTCAAAGGGAATTGCTCCTGACCTGTTTCTGAGGCTGGGGTCGGCTCTCACAGGGAAAAACCTCACTCATTCTCATGCTAAAACTGCTTTTTTGCTGAATTTACACTCTAGGGGTTCGACTACCTGCTTGGTGGGCAAGCTCTGCTGTAGTTCTGCCCCCCTCTCTGGAGGTGTTTAAGGCCAGGCTGGATGAGGCACTGAGCAACCTGGTCTACTGGGAGATGTCCCTGCCATGGCAGGGGGATTGGAACTGGATAATCTTTAAGGTCTCTTCCAACCCAAACCATTCTATGATTCTAATTTAATAGTTCAAATAGTTCAAGGAATTCTCAAAAAGCTCTGGTTACAGAACCTGCTGCTGGTGTGTGTGAGTGTACAGATGCTTTTTCTGTTTAGACACGCCTTAAAAAAAAAAATAGTGCATGTTAGAGATGATGCACTTTGAAGAGAGACAAAGCAGGATTTTGCCATGGCTCTTTAGGAATACCCAGAATTATCTGCATCAGCCATGAGCCACATCACAGAACAGAAACCTGAGCTGGGACCCAGGGACCCAAGAGCCACAGGAACAGGCCAAAGCAAGCACCAGAACTGCACCAATGGCTTCCAAACACCCCCACTCTGCAGCTGCCCCACAGTGCTGGCAGTGGGACTACTCAAGTGAAGATGGAGTTGAACATGTTCCACCTATTGGACCTCCTGTAGTTCAACATCATAGCTTGACCTCCCTAGAGGGACTGGCTGAGCTCTGCTCACCTTCAGAGATCAAGTTGCTGCTCTGCATCTTCAGCCACTGTCAACAGAGTTGATCTTGAGGCATCACAGGCCACCGCTTTCACCAAACTGTCAAGAAAAGCACCAATTCCATAGACAAAGGAGCAGCTGTTCATCCTAGAGTGGCCCCTATGATACTGTCACCACCAAGTATGGACTCTGGAGCTCCAGCACCCTGCTGGGCTCCAGTACTGAAGAACTTGTTCCTTAACCTCCACACCTTGAGAGCTGCAGGACAGAAGGAAAAGAAAGATGAAAACTACCCAGAATATTGCAGCTTCTGTTTCTCTTCCTCACCATATTGCTTTTCAGCCACTTCATAGAATGCTTTTGGTTAGATGGGACCTTAAATATGGAATCATGAAATGGGTTGGAAGGTACCTTAAAGATCGAGTTCCAACCCCCCTACCATAGGCAGGGACACCTCCCACTAGACCAGGTTGCTCAATGCCTCCCTCCTCCAGCCTGGCCTTAAACACCTCCAGAGAGGGGACATCCACAACCTCTCTGGGCAACCTCTTCCAGTGTCTCACCACCCTCACAGTAAAGAACTTCTTTCTTATAGGGACAGTTTCAGTTGTTTCAGACCCAGAACTCTTATTACAGTGACTAAGATGAGAGAAACATTTTTTTTTCCCCTTTCTGAACTGAAGCAGCTTGCTTACAGGGGGGTTCTGGCTGCTCTGTTTCATATGCTTTCTATAAAATAATAGAATCATAGAGTCATAGAATGGTTTGGGTTGGAAGGGACCTTAAATATAACTAAGTTCCAGCTCCCCTGGCATAGGCAGGGACATCACCCACTACATCAGGCTGCTCAGTGCCTCGTCCAGCCTGGAAATGGTCAAGGAGAGACAGAACAAGTAGGACTCAACAAAATTCCCAATTCTAAATAAACATTTCTGCCTGTGCTTATCCAGAAATGAAAGCAAGTAGGTCTAGAGATTTTAAATTACTCAGAATATAATGGCACACAGCTTGGTCCTAAAAATCAAGGCTGAATCTGGAGCAGAATTCTAGCAGAGTGCAATGCAGATATTTATTAGCTCTGTAGCTGTTAGTAAATCTTGGAGATAGGGACTGACTTAGGCATCTGCTGAAAATAAAGTATTTGTACTTAACTATTTTTTTTCCTTAAATCACCTGAAACAAATGTAGATACCATCTTTAAAAATACTTTCTGATGACAAATCATTCAATGAAAACACTCAGGGACACTGGCTTTGCTTATAATCCATCACAAAAGAGGCATTTGCACAACATAATGAGAAAAGCAGCAAGTTAATTTCTGGTCTGTTTGGGCTTTCAGTTCTGGCTCGTCAGTGAGGTTTCCAAGCATTACGCTTCTTCCTGTAGAGCAGTAAACAGCGTGACTCACCTCTTTATCTTCTCCTTCTCCTCCCAGAGGGGGAGCTTGGTGGAACCCATTGTTTTGGTCATTTCATACACGCTGGGCCTTTTGTTGCTGGGTTTTGATCCTTGAGAAGGCAAAGAAGTGGATCTTGCAGGTGGAGCCACAGGCTGAGGATGTGATAAACCCTTGGAAGTATCTTTGGTGTACTCAAGGAAATCCCTGTGTCACACAGAGGGGCATTACTTGCTGCTAAGGGGCTGTCAAAGCCATCATCCTATGATCCTACAGCAGTTTGGATCCAGGCAACATATCAAGTGAAGTTCTAAGACACTCAGCGTAGAATTTAATGCCAAGACCAGCATGAGATGGGGAAGAAATGTTTGACGTGATCCTATTCTGCTTTATTTTATGAGAGGCAGATTTTCATAAGGAAAACTTATGAAAATCTGTTACCATCACAGTGTAAATAACCTTGGGCTGGGCATGGCCAGAATGGGACAGAATAAACCAATGTTAATTGCTACACAGTTCTACTGTGATCTACACTCAAAGCACATTCCCATTCTACTGCTTTAGCTGAGAAATCACAAGTGTGTGTTTCCAAACAGCACTAGTTGTATTTGTAACTTCATCAAAATCTCTTCTGATCATGGAGGACCTTGTCCAGCTGCAGCCCATTGCTCTTCATCCAGAAAATTCCCTCACCTGCTGTTACTTTTAAGAGCTAGGTGCTGAGGTGGTCACATCTCATAGAGTCATAGAATTCTTTGGGTTGGAAGGGAACACAAAGATCATCTAGTTTCAACCCCTCTGCCATGGAGAGGGACAATTCCCACTAGACCAGGTTGCTCAATGCCTCATCCAGCCTGGCCTGAAACACCTTCAGGAATTGAGGGCACATCTTAGACTTCAGGATGAGCTGCTGCATTTTCAAGCCCATATCCTCCTTCAGCTTAAAGACAGACTGTATATAGAGCAGATCTCCTGATAAAAGTGATGCTCATTTTGATGTTTTTTCCCCATCCTGACCACTACGACTTCAGAGGGTGCAGTGATATCACACAGGGCAATTGCTGCTGACATTCAGGAAGCCAAATAGAATTTCTACCCTGTCTCAGCTACTGGCAGGAAACAACTTATCAGGGCTACTAAGAAAACACAAAAAACCCACCCAGTTTGTGAGTTTTGTGATAAAGGTTCTAACCAGCACAGAAAACTATTTTCACCTGAGTTAGTAATTCATCTTTGACTTCTCTGGCTTTGCTGAGGACCAAGAAGAGATGAAACCAGCAGCTGTTGGCTAAAGCCCAGCAGAGTGGGATTCTGTACCATTAGGCAGAGAACTGCTCCTTCTGCAAATGACGGGTTGGGTCTATCCACCTGAGTTTCCTGAATTGTAGGCCATGCTGAAAATCCTTAATTTGTGATTCCATGTCTGCTATGTTCTGGTAGGTGAGTAATACTGAATTCTGAAGCTATTTGAGAACTTCCAGCAATGGTGCATTCCCTGATTCACTTGGCACCGCCAAAGGATGAAGTGATTTACCCTGCTGGGTGCAGAAATCAGCAGCTTCAGAAGCAAGAATGGAAAAAGAACCCCCATGCAGATCTCCCAACCCATTGAGCTGCTGATCCTTCCTTTCAGAAGAGAATCAAAATGAAGTACATCCACACACAAAGTGTAACAGTGGGTAATTCAACATGTTAATGCACTGAAAAATATATGGCAACATACCAGACTTGCCACTCAGCATTCAGCAAGCAAGGGGTTATTTTCCTTCAGTGAGGTCAGAATATCACAGTCTGTAAATCTCTGCTGTTGCATCAGGAAGGTGAGATTTCCTGTTGATCAGGATGAAAGCACAGGCTACTTGTTGGTGGGTAACTGCAAAGCCCACAGCTGCAGCTGGAGACCAGTTCACAAGATGGCTGGTGTTTGAGCTTGACCCAAAAAGAACTATGGAAAATCTCAGGATTTTCATCACTGCAAAGAATCAGGGAACTTGCACACTAGGATACTTTGTGCAATGTATCTCAGATCAGGCAAAACTCAGCCGTGGGTGAAGTTTCAAAGAGCATTTCAGTGCTGGGAGAGAGTCAGCAGGATTGTTCATTTTCTGCTAAGTACAATTTATGCTAATCTTCATGGCATTGCCTGCTTAAAAGATGCTAAGAGTGCCAAAATATTTGAGGAGGACACCAGTGGAAGAAGAGGCGTTTTACGCACGGAATAGAACAAGAATCTCTTTTTATTCTATACAAAGAATGACTGAATTTTACACTTAAGTTTTGATGTGCAATATGTAAATAGCATAGCTGTTTATACTGAATTTTATCTGAATTGAGAAATTTATCTGAGCTGAACTTGAGAAAGTCACCTTTAAAAAAATGCATTCTTCATCTAGGATTTTTAACTCGGGAAGACTTTTATAAAGGGAGTCTGTTTTTAAGACAATTCAAATTCTCTGTGTTGAGGAGCAGGTGGTTCTGCCTCCTTGCATATTAATTTGCAATTATAAAACAATGTCATTTCTTTAGAGGAGGTAAAAGCAGAGCTACAAATTGTCAGTTTTCTCTTCTGCTGGAAACAATTACTCCAGAAAGACTATTCACTGTGAGGTACATAGACATGAATTTTCCTTATAAACATCTCCATTGGAGAAAAAGGGCTGTCAGGAGACCTCCCATCTCCATGAATGAGAATGGGTCACGGGGAAAATGATCTTTCAAAAGGGAGGTAGAAGTGTGCCCCATAAAAACACAGCAGTACAAACACAGAGCCAGCCTGGAGAACAGTAAATACAAGTTTGACTTCAGCAGTCTTGCAGAAAAGCAGCGATTCTATGGTAGACAGCCATGGAAAGCAGAGCTCTCTGCTCTACTCTGAGAGCTTCTCAGACTGAAATTTTCCCAAAAAGGGTAATAAAAAGCAAAAAGGGTGAAAAGCACTGTGCCAAGAGAGCCTGCTCCAGCCCCAGCTTCTCCACACAAGCTCCTTAAAGATGGACATCTCAAGTCAGGCAAAACTAATGATGATTATTTGAAGAAGGAAGTGACTATCACAGTGACTCTGTGCTGCTGTGCAGCCACAGCAATACTCCCATTTCTTAAACAACCTTGAAGGAGTTGTGAAAACTTCAAAACATGTTTGCTCTGACAAAAAAAAAAGTTTCCTAAGGATCTCCCATGTTTAAACCTGCAAAGAAGTGATGCAGTTTTATACTGTCATCACCCAGCTCCCACTAAATCCTTGATAAATCATTCAGCTGCTACCAGCAACACATCTGTTATGAAAACCAAACTAAAGAAAAAGGCAAGGTACCTGCATAAAGGAGATCACTTTTTATCACCAGCAGGTTTCTTAAAGGAAGCAAAATCATGACCAGTAGAAACTGGTAAAGAGAAGCTTTCTGTGCCCACCTGGAAATGCCCAGGATTCAGAGCTCTTCCCTGCTCTGTTTCTTGTGCACTGAGATTTCCTCACACCATTTCAGCTCCACAGGTACTGGGAAAAAGTGTTTCTTCCTTCTCCAATACTAGCACAGTATGAATTCAAACAAACATTTATAGCTCACTGACATTAAAATCCATGGACTTTCATATTTTGTTGTTGTTTTTCTTTCCAGATGTTCCCCTTTACATTGGAGCTTGCTTAGTACAAATTGTGAATGCAGGAAAAACAGGCACACATGATCAAAAAATGAATTACACAGATTTAAGTATTCAAAAAGCCCTGTTCTCAGGGTTATGGTTGGTTTGAGAAAATTTTTGCCACGTTATTATTACACTAGATTAATGTCTTATGCATCAACTTTAAATTTTTTAAACAATTTGGTTTTGCACTGACTTGAAAGAGAAGGAAAAATAACTCTGCACCAAAGTCTGCAACAAAGAGGACACATCAAAGAAGAGAAAAGTTACGACACTGCTGAGGCTCCCGAGTGCATTCCATTTTCTGGGGCGGATTTGGCTTGGTGCAGGGCAGCTTGAATTCTGAAATGTGTTCTTGTTTCCATGGAGTAATTCTTGTAGTTTTGTCTAAAACAAAAGCAGATCCACTCTGATGAATATATATGTGTTTTTAAAACATTTTCCAGTTATCTTTATATCATTGTTCTAAGCAAAACAACTGTAGACAGCAAAAAAACCCACCAAAACCTTTTCTTCACAAGCTTCTTTGTTGCCTACTGTAAAATACAAGGCATGTGTTCCTACCAAACAATGAAGCTCTTTGTTCTTTATTTGTAGCTCCACTGTCTGACAATTACCAGAAAAATATAGCTTAATGAGAAATTGAATTTGGTCCACTCAATCAAAATATTGTGCCCATATGAAGTATCTATAACATCCACTTAGTTTAAAAGAAAAAAAATTCTCAAAATTTGACAACACTGAATATAAACATTTATTCTTTTTAAAGAACTATTTTAGCAAGAGACTCATCTTAATTCAGCAGATATTTTAAGGATGTAGAGAAAACAAAATAGAGGAGAAAGAGAGAAAAGCTGTCCTGAACCAGAAAAGGGAATTGTCCTACGTCCATCCTATGGTTGTCACTGATGTGCACCATGCGTAGGAAATAAAGCCATTTGCTGCCCTAAAAACTTGAAAAAAGAAAGTGGGCACAAGGAGACTCTGTATCAGCTTTTGAGGAACAATTCACCAGCTCAGGGAAAGACCAGAAGGACTTCCCCTCACAAACATCTAGTGACTGACTCAGAGCCATCTGCAGATAGTCCCCAGTAGCTACATCATGCTCTAATGAGTTAAAGAAACGTTAACAGAATCTCCATTTTCATACAAAAGCTTACACAAAGAAATTTTGCCCCCAAGACCACATAGAGAGAACAGACCCAAACATAAGAGGAATTAACATGGCAGCTTATGCAGGATGGACACAGAACCCAGGTACCAAAGAGAACCCAAGTGGGCTGATTTGCTTTTAGAAGGCATTTGCCATCTTTACAGAAAAAGAACATTACATCTGCACACTTTAAACGCATTTCAGTTCAAAAATTTATAATTCAAACCAAGCATGGGAGCCTGCTATCTGTCACTCTGGCAGTGACAGTCTTCTGAGAAAACACACCCACCTATTAATTTTATGGGTGCAGCAGCCAAGAGGCTGATCAGGTTCTGCTCTACACCAATATGAAGCTCTCTGGTGGTTTTTCTTTCAATTAAGTAGCATTTTATCATGCAAATACTGTACTTCTCATCAGTCAGCTGCTATTTTCCTTGTAGTTTTACAGCGATACAAACAGAAACATTTCCATGCAGGAACAAGCCAAAAGTGTTTATCATCTTGCTCTGCTCTTTCTCTCAGAGCTGGAACATCCAAGCCAGCAGCAGGCTGTGGATGTAGGTCAAGCAAATCAAGTGTCATGCACAAGCCAAGAGCTCGCCTGCACCCCTGCCAATTGCAGTTTCTGCAGTCCTCAAACCCACCACAGACAACACCTCCTCCCTCTAGTGGCAGCCAAGACATTCAGTATTTTCAGCTGAAAGCTCGTAGAATGAGTTCTCTGAGCACAGTAAGTCACATTTAGCTTTCTTTTCACTGGGTAATGGGAATTTTTTAAGAGCTGCTGTCTGCTGGTTCTCCTCTTTGGGCCAAACACCTTCTCTGGATGGAGCCTGTGATCTGAGCCACACAAAGCCATCGGGGAAAGGTGAGCAGCACAGGACAGAAGGGCCAGATGGAACGAGCAGCTCCAAATAATTGATTTCTAGATGTCTCCTTAACAGAGATTTGTACAAAGGACAGGAGGAGGAGTGCTTTGGGGAAAGTGAAACCAACTGAAGCACTTTCCACTGCGTTTTGCTAATGCAATTCTTGCTCTTAATACCTTCCACAAGCCTACAGAGAGCCAGGCTCACAAGCAGCAGGAGATTAAAAACTGCAGTATTTTTGTGCTGACAGGTTTTTGGCATAATCTTTGGAAGGCTGATTCACCCCTCTGCCTAGCACAGTATGGTTGGTTGGACAAAAACTCAACACAAAAACTCTATGTGACCTCTGTGAAACTTGGGGCCAGACATCAGTCTTGTAGCTGCTCACATCTGCAGCAGTGACTGATGTGACTGTACTTGGAAAGACACAGCCATCTAGACATGTCCAGGACCCTGTCAGGGAGGAGAAATACCCCAAACAGGATGCTTGAAGAGGGAGAAGGTTGTTCAGTTGGGATTCCTTCTCTTTCTCCTCCTCCTCCTCCCACAAGGATGTTTAGCTCAGCAGAGAAGTAAAGGATCAGGCAGAGGCAAACCCCACGCGTTGTTAATGCTCTAATAAAGAACATGCACAATCAAGTCCAACTATTCCTGATTAACCCACTTTGTGGGGGAAAAAAAAAAAAAATCAAAGTAGCAAAACCAGATGTTTCAGCTGCCTTTCAGATGCAGATGGAACAAGACAGATACTACATGCAACCTGAAGCATTATTTTAAAAGTATTTCATCACTGAAAGAAAACAGCACTGCCAGGCATCAGCTCAAGTGATGCTTCTCCAGACACAGCACAGACCTTTCATAATAACTCTTCTATGAATAAGTAAATAGGCTACAAAGATTATTAAGTTTTGTTACATGTGGATTATTTCTTACTGAAGCCTTTGACAGCCACATTAACATCTCCTAAATTTATTTTTTTTTATCCTTTTAGCAGAATGGAGGGGTAAGTCACAGGAGGAAGGATCAGGTGATGTCTACAGTTGGCAAGCACCAAATTAAAACTAGAGCACGTGTGTTCCACCGGATAAATATCACAATGATGTTTCCATGGTATTAAGGAAATATTTCTACTTCCTGCTAGCCAGTAAAATACTACACTGACCCATCAGACATCAGAACACGCTTTTCACTTGCTTACTTTGCTCGTTCCAGTAGTTTTATTGCTTCTTCTCTTCTGTCCTGCTCTAGATACAGTACTGCCAGCTCCAGCAAGGCATTTGGAATTAAATAGTGGTCATACTTTATCTTCTTCTCACTGCAATGGAAAAGAAATAGCCTCAAGATCTTGAAATGATATATTGTTTCCTTCATTTAACAGATCCAAACACAAATAAATAAGGTGATTAACTAAGATCAGAAGGAGCAATCAATCTCTATTACAGCACTTGTCATGTTCTCCATCCAAAATTACATTCCAGGTTCCTGAATGCATATTTTGCATAGCTGTCCTAACACAGCGTGTGATTTCTCAAGATTGCAAAACATTGCCTTTGTTATCAGGAAATTATTAGAAAAGATGATGCTATTATGATCTCTATCCACGTGAATCAACAAAATGATGCCATTCATAGCAAAGTACAGAAGTTCCAAGTGTAATGGGGCTGCTGCCATCTGTCTCTGCAGACTGCATGGAGCTTTTTGGGTACAGCTTCTTCGTGACTGGTAAGATGAAGAGGGAGTTAAAAAAGGGAAGTAGTATCTCAAACACTTTATGCAGTCACCAAAAAAGGAGAAAATATCTCAGTATAAGGTGTGGATTTGGAATTGCTCTTCCATATGTGGCTAACAACAGTGGCAATTAAAAATCAGGTCCTTTATATCATATGAATCCCTTCACTTCTATTCATATAATGGCTGCCTCTCCTTTCATTTAAAATAAATAGTCACTGAGAAATTCCAGATCTCTCCTACATGGCAGGTACAAAAACTTACTTTAAATAGATGTAATTGAAATTGTCTTCTGCTTCTGAAATCTTGCCCAAATGTTTGAGGCATAAACCCTTTAACAGCTTTATCACACACTGGTCATCTGCTAGTAATTCTGTAGCTGCAAGGTGAAGTAAATAGCATATTTTAGCAAACTCCAGAGCATCAGAGACTTTCTGACATGTAGGAAAGCTTTTACACAAGTGGATGTGAGCAAAATCTATCTGGAACACAGGATAGAAGGAAATAGGTGGTCGATTTAGTTCACTCAACACAAACACAAATCAACCTTCCCATAAATAACCAAACTTGGCTGGGCTGTTCTTTCTCTCCAACTGAAAGGCTACTGCACAGCCTTATTGTTCTGACACCTAAAAACTAATTTAAAGAGCATTTTCTCACATTCACAGTTCTATAGTGTGAGAGTCTTGCATTATGAATTTAACAGCAAGATGAGAGAAAATACAGAAGTTTAGCTTCAAACGCTGTCAGGAAAGGTCAAGAAAAGCATGGAAACAGCGAGTCACTATTTGGAATGGATAATACTTTAAATTGTTTCTCATAAATCTCACTTCTTGATTGCTTGTCCTTTCCTATGGTTTTATAAACATGCATCAGCTTCCACAAGTCCCTACAGGAAGCCAGCACTGTTCACAATTCATCATCTACCAAAAAATTAGAATAAAGAACTACTTCATTCATTCATTCATTGAAATTGTGTGATACAATGGATGACAAAAAGTGAAAGGGTCCAAAAGCTTCTTCTGACATGTCACCTTCACTGGAAATATTTTTCTCCTCTCTTTCACGATTAATTAAGAAGGAGATAGAGCTTTAGCCAGTCTTTCAGAAAACTCTTTCAAATCTTGTGTAACACAAAGTGCACAGAAAGATCAAGGTCCTAGGAAAAGACTGCATTGCAGTGATGTAGCTCATATCCCTTAACAGGGGCTTGATCCTTTTGCAGGAAGGTAATAGAAAAACTTAGGGAGAAAACCTGTGCAGACTCTTTGTGCTCCTGTAGTAAAGACTGTCAAAAAATAAACATCAATTTAAGTTTTCCATGGGATGGTTAATTAACAGACTGACAGAAGATGTGGCAGCAGAGCAAGTTCCACTTCAGTACTGTCCCTCATTTTAAGCCTATCCCTGGTGTCACAGCTTTCTATTACTGTTGACACAGCCAAATCACTCAGCCCAAGGACACACCATAAATTGGCAGCACTTTTAATGCAGAAAACTGACTTGTCTCCTTCTATTTATCCTTCAAAAGTGAAACACAGCATCTGAAGATAATAAAGCTTTGTGATCTGAGTCATCAAGTCAATGCATATGCTAATTTTGATCCAGCAAAATAAACAGCCTTCTAATACATGCCATAAACTATTCCCAATACATATCTGTGGATGAAAAAATCACTTGCTATTTAAATTATTGGCTTTGTTGAAAAAGAAGTTTATTCCTATCTGCACAAACAGTTTATAGTTTCATTATCTATGTTTCTCCTACGATCAGATTAACTTAACAAATGAGTGTCCCTTTTTATTCTCAGCTCTTGCACTGAGAAATACCTGCTTAAAACATATCACTGATTACCTGCACTTCTTGCCAGTGCTTCTTCTGCTTCAATTAAAGTCTCTAACATGCCTTCTGTCAAGTTGGGACACTTTCCAATTACAGCATAGCCATTCCAGATATACATCATCTCCTAGGGTCAAGGAGAAATGACAGCATCATTAATTACAGTGCCAGATAAATGCAGTTATCAAGTACTTCAATTTATCTCTGTATGATGATAAAAGTTAGTCTCCTTAAATAAAAAGTCACAGTTTGTCAAAGCATTTTCATTGCAAATGAAAATCTGTTATATTGTTTTGCAAAACAAATTAGCCCTGGAAGACAACTTAAGAGCCATTTACTACACACAATGCAAGGAGAATTGCTTGAAAAGAACATAAACACAATCCCACTTAGAGATGAAGGCTTAGTACCAACAAATCAGACAGACTTAAAGCACTCAAGGAACATAGCTAACAGTCCCTTGATTAAAGTCTCCTCTTGTTTTTCAATTCTGTTATAGCCAGGACAGTAATAACTAACTAGAAGAGATTGTTTCCTAATTAAAAATAAAAAACAAAGCAAAATGAATGCAAAAAACTCCAGCTTTTCAGCCAAACTTCAAACAAATCTACAGAATTTCAGAGGCAAACTGTAAACCCTTTAGATTCCTCAGGTTTGTCTGATGTACTCACAAGAAGTATCTTCTTTATTATTTAACTATTCTTAGAGTAAGTTTTAGTAAAAAGCTCTTGGTTTAATTCCTATTTGTGATTGGGTTTAGCTCAGAGTATATCATCAGATCAAAGGTTCTTGTTGCTATAAGCAAACAAAAAGTTAAAGCTGGAAATAGACTTACAAGTTATTTATTCATATGACCTAATCTGTACTTGAGAATTTAAAGCTTTTTTTAAAAAAAATTCTATATAGAATAACTAGGGTGCAGATCTAAGGTACAAAAAACTGTCAGGCTTGACTAGATAAAAGGAGTAACTCCAGCTACCAATTGGAATCTACTGACTGGAAAACCCATGATGAATTCATTGCACCTAGTGCAGATTCGTTAACATGGTTTGACAAAGAAGTATTCAAATTACACAATTCTAGGCTAAATCTCTGAGCTAAGACTTGCCTGAGGACTCGCTGCTCTTGCTCCTTTTATCAAGTCCCTTGAGAGTGAAAAGCAAAATCCTAGAGATGAGATTGTGCACCCAGTTCCACTGCCTGAGAGAGCTCTCAGCTGGTCAGCTGCGGCATCTGCTGCCTGAGAAACGCAACTGCAGCAGAAGCAAAGGACGAAGTGCATGGCTATCCTGAGGAGCGAAACCCATTCTGCTAGAAGTCCCCTCAGAATGGCGCAGCCAAACCCTAGGTGTGTGCTTCTCACTCCCTAGAATCTCCGAAAGATGAAAGGCAAATCACAAAGTAACCTCATTATTTCTCTTTTTTTGGTCTTATGACTAAGAGGCCCCCACAGAAAACCCACACTGAAACAACCTTAATTCTCCACTGTGTCATGGAACCAGCTGGTGGGCTGAGAAATGACTACTCACTGTTGTCTCCAAGAGGCTCTCCTTGTTCTTAAAGACTATTATCACTAAATTATTCATTTGTTTCTCAAATGCTACAGCTCAAAGAGCTGCAAAGTGTTAAAATCACTGCACTTGGCAAACCTGGGGATTCAAAATCCTTTTATGTTCTTTTACATGTTCCTTGCAGACAGATTTTTCGAAAGAGTGCTTTACACAGCTGTTCTCATCTGGCCTCAGGGAACTGGCCAGCATTACAGGGAAAAAAAAAAATAGAAAAATTTTTAAATCAACAGTACAAATGGCTTTCTGGATTGGGTAAAGGATTTGGCTGCTTTATCCCGTGAGCTGCCCTGGAGAGCACCAAACTGCAAACCATTCAGGGGCACATTAAATAGATGCTTACATGCAACCCCAATTCTTGCATTGTTTCCATGGCTTCTTTTTCCCTTTCCAGCTTGTACCTTGAAAGCTTTTAGTAGTGCCAGTAAGTGACACATGACAGAAGGGACCTAGGGCAAAGTTCCTCAAAAGGGAATCAAAAGAAAGCTGCTTGGAGCACGCTAGCCTGTAGCTGGAATAATGAATTACACATGCAACACATTTATGTGTCACAAACAACTGGCTCAGTTCCCTGTGGCTGGTGCATGCCCCACTTTTACAGCATTCCTCGCATTCATTTGGCTTTGCTTTGGGAACATTCCAGTCTCCTGCAGAGGTTTTACCTTAGAAACATGAAAAGATACTATTCCATCAGATTTCCAGAAATTAAAAGGAATGGTAATAAGGAAGAACGTGTGTGTGTATTTCTAACTCACCAAAGGTGGGACAGGCAAAGGAACGGGGTTTGAAGAAAGGTACCGTCGGGCTTTCCTAATTGCAAACTTTTCTGTAGGCAGTGATTTCCCAGCAATTTTCAGTTTCAGACTGGGAACAGTCCTGAAAATTGAAAGAAACACATAAAAGAAATTTTCTTTAGTGAATCCCAGGGGAAAAAAAATACATTTGAACATAAATAAATAATTAAAAAAACCAATCAAGCCAAAGAGAAGTGACAGAAACTGTTATACACCTATTCCTGCCCCTGAGGAAGATGAGCAATGTATCTTCACAAAAGCTCTCTTTATGCCAGGACACAAATCTCTCTATGCTTCCTCTTTAATCAAGCAGGAGGAAGAGGGACCCTTCCCCATCCAAAGAGGAAATTAAATGATGCACCTAATTTACAAAGGGTGAGCTTTTGTGAGCATTCCTCCCATTCTCCTAGACACCTGATGAAAAGGACTTTAATGATTATATCCAATATGGAATACATACCTAAAAAGAGATGTTTAGATTTCATGGAAAAACTGTTAAAAAAACCCTGAGTAATCAATTTTCTTTGGCCCAGCAAAAACTTTTAAGCTTAAACACTACAACTAGCATAACTCACTTTATTTTTAATGCATATATTCACCTGCACATTTAACTACTTCACGTTCCATTTGTACTCAAAACTCAAGAGTCAAGTTGTACTGGTGCTGTCTCTACTAAAGAGGAACCCTTTGCATAGCCTAATGTTTTAAAGGAAAAAACCTAAAAAAGAATGTGAATATTACAACACAAGCAGCCACTGTATGGCTGACAGACCTAACATCCTGTCTCTGAAGTATTCCCAGGCCAGGAAAAATCTGCTGGTCTGAACTCAGGGTTCTAAAGGTCTAAAGGGAATGTTTTATTCTGCAATTTCTTATCAGTCCCAATGTTAACTGCACAGGCCCTCTCAAGTGTACAATGAATAATATTACCTCTCCTCCACAAAACTCTGCCATGAAAAGTGAGAAAAAACTTAACTTTGAGTTGGCAAATTTTACCTAAATAATTCCACTTCGCTGTCTCCAAAAGGACTGCAGTCATCTGGTCCAAACATACTGAGATAAGCAGCTTTCATGTAAATATAAGTAGCCTGCAAATGCAATCAAGAATATCAGTACAGAAAAATTAATTTACAGCACCATCATTACTGACAAAGCACAAAACAGCAACAAACAGGTTGCTGTTTTTGCTCACAGAAATAAATTATAAAACTTTGAGCAGGAGGTATTTTAGCAAAGAGGAGGATAGAAATTTTTTTTCTTATATATGTCAGGCTTATAGTTTATGTCCACACTCCAAGAATGAATATAACATCTGTGTAAAGTGAATTTTTATTAATCTCAGAGAGACTTACTAGGAAATTCATGAAAAAAACACCTACAATGTAGTCTGTTTGTCCAATTACAGCTTAGTAGCATATCTCAAATGTCCTAGAGAACATAAATCAGTTTTTGAAGAGTTTCAGGACTATGGAAAGTACTGATTTCATACCGATTACTAAATTATCATGCATTCAGCAACAAAGGAAAGCAAAGCAGTAGGAGATACTGCAGCTTTCAATGGGAAACAGCAGTTGGCAAGTTTTTGAGTCCTTCTTTAAGGAGTCTACAGTAACCATAAGTTCCAGGAGTTTTCTAGAATATTTCAGGCTGTGAATATTTCTAGAACCTACCACTCTCCCTTCCCAGGCCAGCTCAATCCCTTCTGACAGATTTCCCTTAGACTCAGAGGAAGACAAAGGGAGGAAAACTACCAGGACTTTGGATGGTAGAGCTTCTCCTTTCCAGACACACAGGGCGAGGCACCTCAACTAATTATATTTATTATCCTGCTGGCACCATCATGGCTAGCTTCACTCACCATCAAAGGAGCTTATATCCATGGTGTAAGGAAAGAAACATCAATTTGTGGCATTAATTGCATTGTGTTGATGACACAACCAGGTCATACACAGCAGAATGCCTTTAAACACCAAAGGGGTGGAGCAACTGCCTTATGAAGACAGGCTGAAGGAGTTGGGGTTGTTCAGCTTGGTGAAAAGAAGGCTCAGGGGGGACCTTAGAGTAGCTTCTCAATACCTGAAAGGCAGGGGTAGGACTTTTTGATAAGATACGTGATGGAGGGACTAGAAATAATGGATGGAAATCAGAAGGGGGTAGATTCAGGCTAGAGATAAGAAAGAAATTCTTTAGGGTGAGGGTAGTGAAACACTGGAAGAGGTTTCCCGGAGAGGTTGTGGATGTCCCCTCTCTGGAGGTGTTTAAGGCCAGGCTGGACAAGGCACTGAGCAGCCTGATGAAGTGGCCTATGGCAGGGGGGGTTGGAACTCAATCTTTAAGGCCCCCCCAAACTATTCCATGATTCTACAACTCAGGGCCAAAGGATTTCCATTGGCCCACAATCTGTTCAGACTTAAACATCTGCAGCTGACATCATTCTCTGAAGGATGTTGCAGACCAAGCTTTTCTTCACAATCTTCAAAGCTACAAAAAGTCAACTCGATCTGATTGAAAATGAATAGCTACCACAGGAGGAACCTGACCCTCCTGCTGTGATTAACCTACCTTTGACCAAGTGTTTTCTTTGCTGAGCAGGTCTGCATAGAAGAAAGCCATCTTCCACTGGCGCTTGTAGGTGAAGCACCACATGAGCTCCCAGTAACACATGTGATGAAACTGCTTCCAGTATTGCTGAGCCTCACAACACTCTTCGTACCTACGAACTGCCTGAGCACATCGATAAATAAACACAGCAAATACGTGACTGTAATAGACACTGCCAGCTCAAACCAAATAATTTGCAAATTTCAAATTATTAACAGTCCAATATTCCCCCCAAATCACATATTTTGGCTTCGTACAGGAGATCCTTGGCTCCACAGTCATCGTGGTGCTAGCTAGTTTACCCCTGCCTAAGAACTTCATGTTCTTAGAAGGCATATTAAGCCCTAAGCATTGACAAAATGAATGTTGATGTTTGTGGAGACCAGGAAACTAAAGTCAAAGGGCAGATGCTCAGATGATATTTATTGTTTCAGCTCCAAAGGTTTCAAGGGAGCTACCAGCCTGCTCAGAGTATTTTGGATACTTGCCTAAATAACCTCCCTAATTCCTTCAAGCCTTGCATGACTCTTCCCTCAGACTGAAGGCAAAGGATTACTTCTAGATGTTATTAAAGACCCAACTGGCTTAGGATAGGAAAGTCAATGAGAAAACTGTCATTAAAAGTGGCAGACTAGATTATCACCAGAAGTTAAAGAAGACAGCAAAACAAACTGGTCAAACAAGCTAGTCAAAATAGCCATCATATTTTCTATTTATAATTCATAAACTAGTCATTACAGTTAGGCCAAAGCCAAGGGAAGCATTAGGCAAAATGGACACAATTCCTGGAGAAGTTATTCCTAAAGCTCTAGAGACTGACTTTCCCAAGAGCAAAAGGATTACTTACCGCATCGATATTACCCTTCAGGGTTTCTATCCTGCCTGCAAAAAACAGGAATATGGCTCCCTGTAATAAATAATAATATAAATACAAGTGTTCCATAACAGTTTTCAAGATGACTATACAGTCCACATTTGGCAAGAAAGCACTGAGTGATTTAGCAAACTAAATTATGGTTCATTTTACCTTGGGATAGCGAGCCAAGTAAGGCTTCAGTAGTCTTTCTGCCTCCTCAACATTCCCTTTTCCTGTGCCTAGAATGTATAAAAATGCAATTGACAAAAATAGTAAGAAAAGTAAAGAGAAAAAAAAAAAGAACAGGAACACAAAGCACTGATTATCCATCCTCATCTGGCCAATATTTAAGTTCCTCTCTTTGCCAAGTAAGGCATAAATACAGGTTGGTGTTGCATTAAGCCAACAGCAGGAAGAGATGAACCACCTTATGCCTATTGACACAGCCCAACGCATTTTGCAGAATATTTTAGCAGGAAGGTAACAGGGAAGTTCATCTCAGCAGGAAGCTATCACCTCCTCAAACACTCAGGGATGATACAAACATGAACAGGGTATTCAGGAAGGAATCTCTTACTGCCATTATTTGAACCTTTTAAATAATATACCTGACTAATGAATACAGGGTTAGTTCTCACATTTGCTTTTGCTATCTCCATCATGTCAGAATCACTGAATCATAGAATAGTTTGGGTTGGAAGGGACCTTATAGACCATCTATTTCCAACCCCCCTGCCATACCTTATGTGTTAAGCAGACCTCCATCTTAAAAGATACTCTCTTTAGTTGTGATCTATTGTAACTATGGGTAAATCACTCACAAATCATAGAATTGTAGAATGAGTTACATTGAATCTGATCACAAACACACAATTCACTGACAAACAGGTGATGAAATTAGCTTTTTTCCCCTCTGCGTCCCACAAGAACTAAGCAAATCCTTATTATAAACAATCTTACCTAACACAAAGGTCATGAAAGTATGATAGCAAAGCAACAGCATGGTACACAGCACCGACCTAAAGCTGTATGATGATGCTCCCTCTTGAAGCTGCAGCAGACCGTGCTCCTGAGCAAACAGAGGGGAGGAGAAGAAAGTGTTGGAAAAAGAACCAAAGTTGTGTTCTGTATGTTTGTTAACCTCTGCCGTGTTCTCTACAGCTCCCTCACTCACCAAATTCCCCAAATGCGCTGACATAATATTGCTTACACAGCAGTCAAAGATAAATCCCACACATATGAAGTTACCTAATGTTTTTTTCTTGGAGCTACAGCTTAGCCTGGAAAATATCTGATGACAGAACAGCAATTTGGGATTTAGGACATGGTTAACATACAAGAATGGAAGACAACTTATCACCACCACCCAAGAGCTATCAAACAGTGTTCCAAAAGCAAAACACAGGTATTTTGAAATGCAAAACAAATAGCAACTGTGGCCCAACACAGTGTAGCCATATTTGTTACTCACTGCCCAAGTTAAACATATAAAGAAATAAAATCTGCAACAAACAGGGCGAAGGGTAATAAGGCAAAAGATTTTTAAAGTAACTAAAGAATAAAAGGAGCTTTACAATAAGAAATTTTTTACAGTGAGGGTGGTAAAACACTGGAACAGGTTGCCCAGAGAGGTTGTGGATGCCCCCTCTCTGGAGGTGTTCAAGACCAGGGTGGACATGGCACTGGGCAGCCTGATCTAGTGGGAGGTGTCCCTGCCTATGGCAGGGGGGTTGGAACTCGATCTTTAAGGTCCCTTCCAACCCAAACTATTCTATGATTCTATGATGTTGGTCTGCTACCAACCAGCAGAATATTACATTTGCCTTTGAGAAGAACTAAAGGAACCTGACATAAGGCTGCACTCAGTGAGAGCATGACAGAGATCCAAGAGCACTTAGCAGCCTATCCTAGGAGTGGTTTCATCATATCAGCAGCAACAATGTAAATATGCAAAACATTAAATATGAGATCTGCCTGCTAGTAGATACACATAAGATATCCACTGTGTGCTGGGGAAAACAGGATGTATATGATTATACGTGAATTGTTTCAAATCAGCTACACTATACATAGGGACCCTGAAGGAGCCACTGGAAGGCAGAAAAACATGCATGATCTCAACACAGATTTCCATCTTAAATGTGTCTCTATTTCAGCTTTACCACCTTCTGTATAAAACCTGGAACTTGTCATTATTTTCTGCTTTTCATCATACCTATTCTTTTCCCCTTTACTGGTGTGGTGAATTGTTTTCAAGTAAATACAGGTGTTTTGGTTTTGGGTTTTTTTTTTTTTACATCTCAAATTATTACATTAATTACTGTAATAGGGAAAAGTACCATTCAAGCACAAATTTCCAAGTTAATTAGTATAAAATAAAGTCTGAACAAAACAATGGAAGTATTGATTTGCATTTTACATCAAAGGAAATCAGAAGACAGTGCAATCATCACTAGAAATCAATGACTTAGTGGAAATCAAGAACTCTGCAAAAGAAAGCAAATTTAATTTTCCACTGAGGGCCAAATTTCAAAACAAATCAGTGAGACAATATGGTATATTCAGCTTCTATAAACTGCCCAGAAGAAAACCTCAAATATTTTGATTTTTTAAAATAAGTAGTGCTGTAAAGCAAAAGACAAAACATTCCATGGAATGATTTTTGGCTGAAAAAATTTCAAAGTAGATTCCAAAAGTGCATTTTTTTTTTCTTAATTGAAAAATCTTCAAGCTGATATTTCACTGAGCTTTTACTGACATCAATATCAGGCCTAGAATTCTAAAAATACATACAAAATGCCTGCTGATCACATTTGTGAATGGCACTAAGGATAATACAGGAGTATTACTCATATAGAATAATTTAACAATTTGTGAAGTTAATCTCATTTAAGTATTTCAGTCCCAAAAAAATCTAATTTGGAACAGTCAAATACAAAGTTCTCATCTGTACAGACCAGGAACACAATATATACCCACCCCATGAGGGACTGCATCCTGGAAAACAGTAGCTGTGTAGTAACTGGGTTAAGAACTTTGCCCATTCAGCAGAAGAGGCTGCAAAATTGGCAAATTTTAGCCCAATTTCTTTCAGTGAGAAGTTACACAGGAATGGGAAACTCACTGAGCAAGTTCATTCACTGTAGTTATGTCTGTAATCGTATGTTGTCTAGCACAGGTATTAAAAATTGCTTACTTTCCGCTTTGCTACTTGAATAACCCAAACTTTCTACATTGAAAGAGCAATAGGGGCTGCAAAAAAGCTGTTTCTCTTAAAAGAAATTCTTGCAAGCTGCTTCTGCTGTAACAAGATCCCCAGGAAAGTGGGATGAAGGGGGGTGTTGCTGGGGAACATGTTTTAAGTACCACATTCAGGCAGGCAGCCTCCCCAGGCACATAGGGTGGCTGGCAGAGACAGAGATGGCTTCTCCTAGAACAATTTAGCACAGAAACCTAGGTCAGACACAATGAATCACCTTTTCTAGCACCTAGTCTTTCTCCACAGGGAGCCTACAGAGATGAGCTAGCAAACCTCATGAGCTACATGAGGTGTCATGAGTTGGGCAATACTATTACACCCCGTGTAATCCTCTCTGGGGATCAAATTGAGGATCTTGGAATCAATCACAAGCACCTACTACTTGAGCCTAAGAAATAAGTCCATAAACAAAATACTCAAGGCTGCCAGTCACTAAGTGAGCACATGATATTTGTTAGGACACACCTTCTGACCATAAATAACCCCTAGATATCTCCCACACCCATGCCACAGGTGAGCAATGCCAGTACACCAGGAATGAGCTTCCAAACAAAGTCAATTACAGGGCATATTGCTAAAACAGATTGATGCCAAGGCACTAAGTACAAATAATTTTCCCAGAATGCTTATTGGGCCATCAACACATTTAGTTGTGGTATTCATGAAAATAGAACCTGCTCTGAAGGGCATAAAGATACAAATCAGAGCAGGGAATAATGACACTTCTTAGAGACAAATGTGCCCCGACACAATCTTCACCTTTCTGTGCAAGTTGCTCATGACATGTAAATGTAAATTGGAAGAGGGGATATTCAGGCTGGAGATAAGAAATTCTTTACAGTGAGGGTGGTGAGACACTGGAACAGGTTGCTCAGAGAGGCTGTGGATGCCCCCTCCGGGAAGAGTTTAAGGCCAGGCTGGATGAGGCACTGAGAAGCCTGATCTAGTGAGAGGTGTCTCTCTCTATGGCAGGGGGGTTGGAACTAGATGATCTTTAAGGGCTCTTCCAACCCAAACCATTCTATGATTCTATGACATCCCACACTCTCTCAAATCCCACAGCTGCCACCACATTGTATTGTGGCAGCATCTCACTGCTTGAATCCCTGTTCCAAGACACCCCATGCTCTATCATTCAGGAGTTCCCACACAAGCAGTGGGGATTCCCACTGTGAATGCAGGACAAACAGGGGCAATGCTCAAATCTGTTGTCAGGCAGCTGTCACTGAACAAAACCCATCTACCTTCCTGAAGTGAAAGCTCTGGAATGATATTTTAAAATTACTCTTTTAATTAGTAGTCTTGGCAATGAAAGCAAATCAAGGTCATCGTTCATGTCTCACGACCTGCTCACTGCAGGCTTAGCATGGGAGATGGTTACTATTAACAGCTTTTAGGAGAAATTGACTCATTAAACTGGTAGATAGGGCATTTGAACTTATCCTATGAAATAATTTTAGATTAAACCTTCATTTAAAATTTGCAGAAGAGGATCAAATTGCAAATCGAAAAGACACTTAGTGAGAAACTAGAATTCAATTTATTACAAACTGAGACATCAAAAACGCTCCACAGCTCAGCTGCTCTGGGAGAAACATCCTCCCACATCAAAAAAAGTACAATTTGAAAGAAACTGGTTTTATCTCAAAGCTTTCCTGCCTTTCCCTGACATCATACTGTCATCTGATCCCGGGGGAAATCACACTTAACATGTGGTGGGCTCATGTCAAAATTTTCTACAGCTTATCAGCAGAATATTTCTAATTGTCTATGAAATAAGACCTGGCAGAGGAGCCAGTAAGAAGGGTTACATGGAAGACAGCACAAGGATTCTTCCCATCTCACACCAGAAGTTAGTCATCAAGTAACACAGAAGCTCCGGATGGGACACAGTGGGTGAGGATGGCCCATCTTGTCCCCAGCACACCCTATCTGAGCAGTGCAATACATACCTCTGTCCACAAAAACTTTGAGTGAAATTGGGAAAAAATGCATTGAATGTCAATGCCCAAATGCAGGGCATTGACACTCATAAACCCATATTTTGACTAATGAGGCATAGGAAAGGAGCCTGAACAGAAAGACTGGCACATCTTGGAACAAACATAGCCTCAGGCTGCTTTTATAATTTCTTAATTCTACCTGCTATTTTGAGAGTCCAGGCTGCTGCTAAATTGATCATGTTGTCCACAGTGCCCACAAACAGCTTGGGAAGTAATCAAGCTTTGGGCATGTCCTCATTTACTATCAGATATGACACATCTGAGAGACAAGGAGAGTCCCTAGGGGCAGAAGAGTGCTGGGGAAGATAACACAACACCATTTTATACCCAGTTTCAACAAACACACAACTCACACCAAAAACAAGCTGTCCTCCACTGCACTGCAGGTAAACAGCTCAAGGCACTAACCATGGCTCATTTGTCTTCTGCAGTTTGACGCTCACCATGAACCCAAACCAGAAAAGACCACAAGAGCAAACACAGATGTATCCAAAACTCATTTCTTCTGGATGGGGCGCAGCACATGACACACAGACTTTCCCTCCCCTCCTCTGTCACCGATTCCCTTCTAAACTTCTGCCTTTACATCAGAGGACAAATTCCTCTCACAATCTCCCTTGGAAAAGGAAAGGATTGCAAATCCAGCTGCAATTTCCCTTTTGAATCTGACTCACAAATGGCAAATGCAGAAAGATTTCTAGGATAACTAAGCTAAATGACCATCAATGAATTTTGATCAGCATGTTTAAAATACTCCTTTTTTTACAGTGAGCAGACAACAGGTTTTTTCTAAATGTATGGTAATCCAGGCCATGCTTCAGTGAGTTATTAAAAAAACTGGAGCAGGAGCTGACTCATCAACGCAAATATCAGCCCACTCAGAGCCATACAAGAAATCCCAGGGCCAAAAGGAAGCAAGAGAAATTCAATTAAAGGGACAACTTTCATCCACAGTAGAAAAATGAGTGTTTGGGAAAGGATTTTCAGAACTCTGCTGGTATGTGAACTGCCCTTTGTATTTCTAGAATCATATTTTGCTTCAGATGCTCTTTGTTTTCATTAACTGCCTGGTAGAGCTATATTTTTGCCTCTGCTGCTTGCAAAAACAGGTCCTGGTCAGCCCCTGGAAATTTCCAAATTCTAATCCATGCTCCTGATAAAAGCCCCTTGCTTTTAAACCAGACGTTTAATTTTCAGATACAATATTCTTCTTGTAAACTAATGAAATGGTGATGATGCTCATTCACCTGTCACATCACAGTTGCAGCTCTGATAAAAGAAATGAAATGTTTAACTCCTTGAAATTTGCTTTGTAAATAGAAAGCATTACAAAAGAATTAAGTTGTTTATAGAGCTTTTGTTACATCTGCTGGACATCAACATTTATGAGATAAATTTATGATAAATTTGACTAGTAATTTAGGTTTAATGGACCATGTTTTCATAATCCAGGAACCCAACTTTGAGTAAATCTCATATTCTAGTGGTATAATGAGAGACAAGGGCAGGTCAGACTGGTTAATCTCCAGGCAAAAAAGTCCTTTAGCTAAAAGAACTTAGGTGCCACACTCAATTTAGCAGTTGCTATTAAAAACACAGAGAAAATAAAATATCAGAAATTAAATTTTTTTCTCCTCCATCTGTATGTCACACAGAAGCCTGTTAGAAACATTCAGATATCACAATGGAAATAACTTCTATATAGAATGCACTTTTGACTATGAATTCTAAGCACGAGCATACATCAAAAGACCAGTAACTAAAAAAAACTAAATGTGTCAACATCATTGTCTTTATCAAGTTTCATAACTGTAGTATCAAAAATATGAAGAAAATCTGAGTTGCATGAAAGCCTCAGTGCTACTACAGTGCACATGTGATATAGCCAGAGTCTCGCAGAGTTAAGACTGATGTGAGGGTAAAGAGAGAAATTCAACAGTGAGTGGAATGAACCAGGAAAATGCAGTTTGCTTTTACCTTGTTTCCAGAAAACCCCACAAATTCCAGTAATCTCAGAATACGTGCAGGAAACATGGACAATGTCTAGAGGAAAAAAAAAAGCAACAATAACACAGTAATTGACTCTCTACTGCTCAACGACCAGCTGCCTCTTGTGCAAACACAAGAGAAAAAAAAAAATCATTAAAACTACTAAAAAGCCTTCATATGATGACAATGATCTGCTGTATTTTTTGTACAATATAAAGACTCTGCGTCTCCATGGTTCCCTTGATATTGAAGTATGCTTCCACAGCACATGTTTATCAACTCCAGCACTTCTTGGATGTTCCAGGGAAGCATATATTTGCTCTTCGTGCACTGAATCTAACATTTGGGCATGTGCTAGACTCATGCAAAGTTAGTGCAAGCAATGGGAAGGACCAGGCCCTTCCTGCAGCCCACACGTACATCACCCTTCACCATATCCAAGTCAGTGCATCTCTGATCTCACAGAATACCAGGGATTGGAAGGGGCCTCACGTAGTGCAATCCCTCTGCCAGAGCAGGAACACCCAGATCAGGTCCCACAGAAACACCACTTGATCAAACCCTTTCTGAGCAGAACACAAGTAACAACAGCCAAGAGTGGCCTGAGCAGCACACTTTGTGGGTCTGTGCACACTGGTGGCTGTAGTTTCTTTATTTCTGAAGTGAGATACTATCTGATCTTCTTAGAACAAAGACTTGGGTCTTCAAAATATCAATGCACATATCAATTGTATTATTATCACCCATTATCAGGGGAACTTCTCAGATAGTTCAGATAATTTTCAGGGTTGTTGCAAGGCTTCAGGTTTAAGAGAGGAACAACTGGGTACCTACCAGATTAAATGCTCCAACTCCAAGTTTTACACCGCCCTCAAAGTGAAGATGGTTCTCGCCTTTGACATAGTGTGGAGACTGTATGAGACTGTCCAGCTCCCTGAAAATGCCCCAAATCCTTTTACATTATCAGTAAATGCAATGATTAATTACAATTCAGTAAGAACATAATCCCATCACCTAGAACAACATTTGGTTGAATCAACAAATAATTCCTGCCACGTTACTACCAATTTAAAAAAATATGGAGAGTACTGGAAATTAAACCCTGTCAATTTGCAACCATATGTTTTGCTGAAAATGTTTCAAGAATGGCTTCTGGAATGAAGACCAGCCTTCCTTAGGGCAAAGAGTATCTCCTACCAACAAATATTCATTATAATTGCAGTCTTTACAGTGGACCTGCATTTAGAACCAACTTCAACCCACTCAAATATGGATGCTCATCTCTCTCCCCTTCAGTTTACTCCTGAGATGGGGTGCTGTTTTGTGTCTGCTAGACATGTAACTTTTTGCGGCTGTTCCAAGACCAAATTTCAAGTCCTAAAGTAAAACAAAACCCTAGAACCACTTTAAAAAATTTTTCACTTTAAAAAGTCTGTACTACTATGGAAGTTTTCTCTGTTACGTTTTATTCAATGATAAGCAAATTTTTACTTCTGAATGACTGTTTTACTTCACTTCATCTTTTCTTTTTACGTTGTATAGTAACCTCTCCTCCTTGAAAGAGTTTTACAAATTGTATCTTTGCAACATTCGTTCCTCCTGCCTTTTGAGTGTTGCTGTGGCTTATCAAGCAGTGCTGCTGCCAGCATGGAAAGCAAAGATAGTTCTTAATACCTGAAACTGTATGTTAAAAAACATTGATCAAAAGTAAATAATCTCATTTCCATATTTCATGGTTTCCTCTGTAACCTGCTGTACCATGCTGCCTCCAAAAGCACCAACAATTATATATTCCCACATCAAAGGCACCCTACAAAAGTGCTGTTGATCCCACATACACACTTTCTCTTTGCCAAAATATATGTTTTTAGCATGCAAGTTATTAGCATTCTTTTGAAGAAGACTACCTCAGAGCTACTAGATTTAGATAATTTTGTTTACACCTATACTAAAGCTGATCTTAATTTATGGAGGCACAGCTGAGAATGCTTTCCAAGGTAGACATTTTCATGTATTTATTAGAATTTACTATTGCACTCCCACAACCTTTTGTACACATTGAAAGCAGCTCTCCATAACTTCCTGGTCAAATCTGCTTAAGCAGATGTTTTTGGCTTACAGACACTAAGTAATGGGCACACTGTGAGTCCAGATAAGCAACCCTGCTTATCATTTTCAATAGCAGGCACCTCTTCTTCAGAGTAGGACAATCAGCATACTTAACCAGATTAAAAGTCCAGCTAACTAAATATTTCACCCAGGCAGTGGCATATGTTTGACTGCTGAGGTACTTTGTGACGCAGGGAGATGGCATCTGCTCTATTATGCCAACTAACCCCATAAACCTATTTCCTCTAAGTTTGTTTACTCTGTGTTTGAAGCCATTTGTGCTTTCTATTGCAAGCTCTTCACTTTATTATCACTCAATTTTGTTCCAGTTTCAGGCATTTACTATACATGACTCAAAAAGTTGCAGCTAGAACTATAAAGAAATGCCATTTCAGATGTCCGATAACTGCAAGATCTCCAAATTGTGCTGTGCTAACACACATAAATTTAGAATAGTTTTTTTTTTTTACATATTTTCAGGGATATAGCATCTGAAGGAGGCAAATCTTGGGAGTTAAGTGTTAGTGTTCACTATCTTTACAATCTAAATCAAGCATAATATCAATGTCTTTTTTTTTTTTAGGTAAAAGAGGAATTTTTGTGGACTGAAAGGTTGTTGTCAGGAACCCTATAGTAAAGGCTGCAGTAAATGCAATAGTAATTTATTTGTGAGTAGAACAATTCAACTAGCAGCATTTTTTATTGTAAGGAAGCACTTAACCCACACCAACACTCTTACTCACCTGTATGTTTGGTAACTGTTTCGGACCTTGATGCCTCCTTTTATGAAGCTAACCATATTCTCATCCTGTTAGAAAGGAAACACATTAGCAGTATGAATTTATATGCACTATCAAGATCTTTTGTCTTCTTGAGATGAGAACATGCCTTGAGCATAATCATGACACAGACAATGTCAGTCTCTGAGAAACAACAGATTGATTTAGGAGTTCCTTTCTGTATTAAAATGGTTTTACTCTACACAAACTTTATTTTGATGCCTTCTGTGATTAGTTTAGCCCTTGTGATCTTTGGACCACCTGAATTTGCATTAATGAGCACAATACTAAGCTACTGAACTGCACCTAAAGTACAGCATATTTCTGACTGTAGCAAAAATAGATTTCTCTCATCTGTCCTTCAGCACAGTCAAGATCTGAACATTTCCTGGCTCAGCACCTGATACAAATAGCTGCAGATTCTCAGGAGCCTACAGAATACAGTTTCACATCCCAAAAAGGAAGCATGGCAGGTAAAGTTATGCAATACATTGTTTCTGGTCTAAATATTCAACTATCTATAGAAACATGCAATATTACAAACTATAACAGAGAATTTACAGTGGAGGGTATGTAGGGGACAATAAATTTACTACCGCATGCCAAAAACTCTTTAATATCAAAACTTTCTGGTGGCAGTTAAAAGTGTTTTAATTCAGAATACTCATACTAACAAAAAAATACACAATATGAGAACAGTCCAAACCCTGAAAAATACTGAGACTGACTTCTGTGTGTTTTTCACTGGACTTAGTCACTGAAAGCATCAAAATTAACTCACTTGAATAGCTGTTGGAACGGAGTGTCTTTGTTTTAATTTTTAAAACTAGCTCATGCATTCATGAAAAATTAAACACAGAATGGGAAGAGGAAGCAAATAAACAAGCATTCTTTTTGCAGGAGAACACAATTTTTTTACTCTTAAAGTTCTCATGTATCTGTAAACTTTTTAAAAAAGGATATCCACAAAACAGTGTGTAAAAGGAAGAGATACTGCAACACTCCTTTTTTCACAGGCATGATGGAAATGTTCTGAAAAGCTTGGCTTCCATAGCTTCAGGTGTAATTCTGTTCCCAGTGCTACACACTGCTCATCCCAGAACAGCAGGACTATGGAAATAGGCAGCTACACCTTGGGCATCTCAAAATTCAGCACCTTCCTATGAAGTCAACATCATTAGCACTGTGAAAATCTTCAGAAGAAGCTACTCTGGTGACTGGTTTTGCTATGAAACAATAGTCACTAGAAGANCAACACTCCTTTTTTCACAGGCATGATGGAAACATTCTGAAAAGCTTGGCTTCCATAGCTTCAGGTGTAATTCTGACTGTTCCCAGTGCTACACACTGCTCATCCCAGAACAGCAGGACTATGGAAATAGGCAGCTACACCTTGGGCATCTCAAAATTCAGCACCTTCCTATGAAGTCAACATCATTAGCACTGTGAAAATCTTCAGAAGAAGCTACTCTGGTGACTGGTTTTGCTATGAAACAATAGTCACTAGAAGAGGGGCATGGCAAAGAGCTGACAAGGTTCATGATCATAAGTAACATAAATCAGAGCACATCTGGTAACTCCCAAACACTATAAAATCACCACCTGCATTCCATTTTCTATCAGCATCTCTGAGCCGCAAAGCTGAAGTAATTTAGAATGTGGCTTTTACTATCCCCTCTGCATAGACGGAGCATTACTACCATAGAGCAAGTGGAGGAAGAAGGAAAATCACTAACTACAAATGTAAAACTACAAGCTGGAGCCCTGGTAAGGGTTTGATCAATCAAACAAATCAAGCCTCACTAGTACAGAGAGATAAAATTTAAAGAAGAGGAAGAACTCCTGTTCTTCTGCAGCAATATTTAGCAAAAAGCATGTGTGGAGCCTAACAGTTATGCAGAGCATAGTAGCTGTTCAAGAACAAACAAATGAGAAAGGAGTTTTGTGAAAGCAAACACCAGCCGGACTAAACCATGTGTTCCAGCACAGCAGAGCTTCAATGATATATTTTTTTAACTGACATCCCACACACAATATTTGGAAATTGGTGCTTACTGCTAGTATTTTTCACACCTACAAAAGGGACTGGAAAAAGGCATCACAAGTGACCCAGTGCTATGAATATCACAAGGAAGAATTTTTGGATAAACATGAGGAATAACAAAATACTCCACTATCTCATCAGAGATACCTTCTACTATTTAATTAATTTTAAGAAAAGAAACCTGTATAGTGTGTATTTTTTTTTTACCCCCCAAAAAGGCACAGAGGAATCCATACCTGTAGGAATGTGAGAGCTGCTCTCTGAAGCAAACATTCAGCATAGCAAATCTCTGCATGGATTTCCTCTAGTGTCAACACAGGGAAGAAAATACATCAGTTGGACAAAAAAGTAATTAAAAAGCACTTAACTTATTAACATAAGACCACAAAGCTTAAACAGAAAAAAAAAAATCTTTCCCAAACTTGCTGTAGCATTTCTGTTTGGAATTAATCCCAAAAGAAATTATACACTACTACAGAAACTTTGCAGGGGATTTCTCTGGTGCTTTCCAGGTTTTCCTGGACATAAAGCCTTTCTAGGCATATTAATACTTCTAAGCATTCCTTTACCCAGAAATTTTTGGAAAAGCTGAGTCTACAGACAATGAAAACAATTAGTGATTTTGGATGTGGTGGTTCAACAGTTGCCAAAACACTAATGCAGAAATTTTGGAAATGACAAATTGGTATATTTGGCAGTGATCTCCCAGCCTCCAAAACCATACTGGGTGAGTGACTATACAATTGAAACTGCAGCAAAAAAAAAGGCAAAAAATAAAAAATTACAAAAACATTGCACATTTAGAGATAATATTACCTTCAGTGAAGTGTTCAAGGCTTTGTCTATGCACAAGGTTGTTGATAGAATCAGCTACTGTAGATTTTTTCCTAAATCTGCAGAAAAGTCAGTTTGGTCATTCTGGATATAAAGCATCAACAACAGAGAAAATCTTTCAGCACTTGCCACCCACAGTCACTAATGTGCCTCTAGTACCAACCCTCTGTCACCTTATCACATGCACAGTCTTCAGCATATTCCATACAGAAGTCACCCAACACAGTCCTCCTGAAATACATTTACTACCCTTCATGCATAGAAATCAGTATTGATGAAGGAAGGGGAAATGGGATCTTTGTGATTTATTTAGTGAGTGTCAACAGAACTAGGATCAGAGCTGACACATAGCGAGTTATAGAGCAACCATCACCAAATGGGAAGGTTCTGCCACGTCTGTAAAGGGTTATCAAGTTCCAAACACTGTAGAACTGGGGTTATATACAGGACAGAAATCCAATTTACAAGAAAAAGCAGATATTGCAGTAAACTGAAGTTTTTAAGACAGTTTTTAAGAAGTTTTTAACCCTAAGTTATGTGCTATAACGTCACAACTGACCCTTGTCCTTTGAGCCCTCACAATGTCCTCCCAATCTTGGTTTTCCTATGATTCCTATGAAGTTACATGTGCTTTTTTAAGCTGTACATAGTACAAAACTTTCCTGTGAAGACATTATTTATTGGCCAAATTGCCCCAAGCTTACTTTTGGCAGATGGCTTGAGCTTCCTTCATTGTGTTTCCTGCATTCATTATGTCCTGAGGATCAAATGTCATCATAGCTTGCATTTCCAGTATGGTGGCATAAGTCAGTGCATGATACATGCTATCTTTAGTTCTAAAAGAAAACAAGATGTAAAGCAAAATTTTCTTCTATTATTACTTTTAAAAGTATACAAATCAAATCCCAGGAACATATCAGTTTGATGAGAACAAGGTCTGAATGAACTAGAAGTCAAGCATAACAGACATGCAATGTAATTGAGAAACACAAATAAATTGAAATTTGTACATGAAATCATGTCAACAGCCCCAGTTCCAGTAACTCTGTTAAAAAGGTGAAATTCTCAGACAAAAATTCACAGTCTACATCTTTAATCCCTGCTGCAGTCTGTGTTTTGTGGGTGCAATGAATTGCCAGTTGCCCTCACTGTGTCCACAAGCTGGTAACCAACATCTAAACCATCTCAGGAGATGTAGGAAATTACTTTACTGCCACAAGAACCAGACCATGCTAATATTCACCTCATCTCCACCATCAGTAAGTAGAACAGAAAAAAAATGGAGAAATTAGTTTAAAACCTAAATGGTGTCAGGATAGCTCTGCCTTGGCCATCTGCATTGCAATTTTTTCAGTAGACTGACATTGTAAAGTAGAAAAAAACCCCAATATACTATAAAATGCCAGACTGATGAAGTGTTCCTGCTCATTTGATTACTCATCAGCCACAGTGGGTGTACAGAAACATACGTCACCTCACGCTCATTAAAATAAAAGCCCTTACAAAGATTCAAAGCACAGCAAAGGCACGAAAATAGACCCGTTCCAAAATCGAAGCAGATAAATATTTAACTTCACTGCACTAAAAGGAAAATTGATACTTTTCACAAATACACAGGACTACCCTCTCCAGTAATTTGCTTCTGATGTGAAATCACTCCTGCCCTAATCAATGTTTTCATCTATTTCAATTCTAATATTTTAAAGATGATAATTAATGCTTTTCATTAGTGAACTGGTATTTATCAACACACAAATTTATTTTTTCCCCAGAGGCTGAGTGATGGGTAGAATTGAAACCAAATGCAACAGTTATTCATGCTGCTTATACCAACCATACAATTAAAGTTGCCAGTTACACGCTGGCATATTGCCAGAAGATTAAGGCCTGCTTTTTATATGGATGAATACAGAATGAAACTTAATAGCTTTTTTCCTTCCTCCTTCTTCTTGTTTTGATTCCACTGCAACCATTTCCCCAGGACACTGCTGTAACTAACAAGCCTTTATGACATAAATACAACTAATATTCCGATTAATGAGTTATCCAAGTAGTTGGTATCACATGGCTGAATAAGAGGATTTTAAGTAATATCTTTAGGCACTTACAGAGTTATGCCATTGATTTATTATTTACTGATCTCCTCAGTGATCTGGCAGTGATCTATCAGGTGATTATGCCACACTTTCCTTCAGAGTAACTATTAAAATCTTAAACATTTGTCTTGAAGAAGGGAAGGGAACATATCACCAGAATCCACTCTTGAATTTATGATTATCTGATCACAAATATGAGGGACAAAATCTAGTCAGCTTTTCATCAATTTATTGTATGTATCATGGGGTTTAGGAGGAAGGTGAGATTTTTTCCCCTCTTCCAGTGACTACACAGTTTCAGTGCTACTCATTGTCACATATTGAAAAAAAATCACTGCTGGGTTTGGTGACAGAAATTAAGGAATTTCTAAAGAGTCCTCAGACTTAGTAAGAATACTCCATACAAGAGATTAATTTTACTAAACTTACTGCAGAAACCACAAGATATCTGGAGCCCACTATTGTACAGTGATTAATGACAGTAAGAAAAAACCTAAAAGCTAGTTGAGGAAAGAATAAAAGCTTTGTAGCATGAAGCATAACCACCAGATTAATTTGTTTATGAAACGAGATCTCTCCTTTATGATGGATTTGCTTTTCTAACAGGAAGGGAGAGCTTTACCTCAACCCAAGTCTAGACACCATCCTCAGATATTTATTTTTAAGCTGCTGGGAAGGATCTTCTGATTTTTACATTGCCAAATGTGCTCTCAGTTCCACATGGTACAAATCAGCACAGCTGAAAACATGCTTCTTGTGGAAGCCAAATGTAAGTGATTTAGTGAATCTGCAATAATATAATACAGAGCAGAGTATGTCCTACAACCTAAGTGGAAAGCTGCAAGATCTATGATATGAAACTCTTTACAAGCATGTAAAAGCTGCAAAGTATTTCTTTAAATGAAAATAGCATGTTTATGGACTGTGAAAATCAATTTAAAATCTCAGCATGCTAAAAGACAATGGCAAGGAACTGATGAGTCCTAAAGAAAATCCTCAGTACTACCATGTGTGTCCACTCCACAGCTCTTGCCAGTCCCTAAAGAGATGGAGTGTATCCATAATGGGTATCAGCTGTGGGGGAATTGAGCATCCTGTTTCTGGGTTATACTTGCAAAGATCATAAGCCTGTATTTCCCTCACTGCCAAAGGCAACAGGAATAATAGCTTCCTCATAACAACAGGCTAACATGAAAAATCAGTTTCAAAATGGTTTTGCAGTGAGGAACACCATCTGGTACAAAACCAGAGCATCACCTCTTTAAATATATTCTGCAGGACCAACCAAAAGCTGAATGAAAAGCAGATACAACAGAAGGAAAATGGATATACAGAAAAAAACCAGTAGCTTTTGCAGTGTTTTGAAACTCCCTTTAATGAAATATTCTATGCTAAGGACTGCATAAGCTTTTCCAAATGTGCACAGGGGCCTCACTTTAAGAATTTAATGAAAACACAGTAATTCTTATTACCATTTTTATGATGCCTTCTGATGATGCATAAACACAAAACAACACTGCTGTGTACAAACCCAGTATCATTAATACATTTGAGCCTACAATTTCTCACTAATGTCTTTCACAGAGCATACTCACACAGTTAAGATACAAACACTGACAACTCTGAGGCTGCCACTTCAACAACAGATACTGTAGTTACCCTGATGCATATCAAACACACACTACTGCATTGCCTATGAATTTTATTTGTTTCATCTCTTGGTGGTCTGAATTAAGGCGTGATGCAATTTGCTGATGGCTGAAAAATAAAGGGAGCAAATTTGGGAGGGAAGGAAAGGAGAATGCAGATTAACCATAGGCTTTTCAACAAGCCAAGAGCACTGGTAATCTCAGGACTGAGTATGAAAAGTCACAGACATGTAAAGACAGCCCAATTTTTAGAAGTTATTTTTGAGACCTCCCTGCTTGTGGCTGGGGCACCGATTACATGCTGGGCAGCAATGTAATTAGGAAACAGAGTGCATAACCACAATGCTGAATTGCAAAATAAGCTGTGAGAATGTTCCTGTGAGTGGTTACTCAAAAACAAACAAACAAAAAGAATTCATGCTTGAATAACAGGTCCCAAACCTGGCAATTCATAGCCAGTTGCTCATTCAGACACATAACAATAGATTATCAAATTCTTATAATATGCAGTAAAATATGGGAAAGAGAACTGAGGCATAAAGGAACAGAAGATGGCTTTTACTCTTTTTAGAGCAAGAATCTTTCATACTGTGCTACAGCTAAAGTGTTAATTCTCTGGACAACAACCCTCAACTTTTTCTTGTTACCTTCGATCAGTCCTGTTATTTACTCACACAAGTGTAAAGCACTCATTCTTTCTTCCCCATAACTCAACATATTAACTTAACATCTCCTTTCTGAATCAACACCACACAGTCTTATTAACTATTAACAGAACTAGCTGTCTAGTCATTCTCCCGAGAGACAGTGATGAAAACAAAGAGGGGAAAACCAGTAAAAGTAATCAACTTACTTTGCTTGTAGAGATGCCAAAGCATCTGAGAACCTGTTGTTGAGAAATAAATCCAGAGCTGCCATGCACTCACGCAATGCCACATTGAGGTCTGATGTAGGTGACCTGCTGGAAGAAGAGGGAATAGACTCAGCACACACCTGTTCTTCTTCTACCAGCCCATTACTGCTGCACTTGAACTCCCTCATCTCCAGGTCAAGCCTCATTCCCATGCATAACCTGCTATTCCATTTCTAGTGACTCTCTTCCAGTATGGTTGTGGTTTGTTTGAAACTATGCTCTTACTCTATGACACATGGAAAGCAATTCAAGTTTTATACTTTCTGAAAATAAGCCAAACTGCATGTACTGTAAATTAAGAACCTAGATACACAGAAGTCACCGTGTGTGAGTGTGGTAACCTGATGAGCTCAGGTATTAGCAACACAAAAGCACTGGGTGGCAAAGGGACACCTGCGTATAAGGCTGACAGAAACTACAGGCAAGTGACATCACAAATCACAGAGTCACTTGAAGGATGAGACATTGCCAAGCTGCATTAGATTATTATATTGACTGCTGCTGGAAATCTGCTTTAGTTCAGCTCGAGTTTGGTACAATTCCTGGCTAACAGACCACTACAGACTCACACAGGTGGGCTAAAAAGTGACACTGGTTTTCCTAGAAATGTGTACACTGTCCCTAAGAAGTGCCTTTGAACAAACAAGCTCCTACTGCATCTCAAAGCCAGAAGATTATCTCAGTGGCTGACTCTGGCTGTACTTTTCAGCTCTACAAAACTGAGATGTCAGCCTGACCCATCACAAGAGTTCTCAGCTGGTCTTTTGGTTTCTGGCAAGAGAATAATGCATACCAGCTGAGTAAGTTTGGCCCAAGTTCATCACCACCACAACTGCTGGACAAAAAAATCCCCAGAAAAAGCAATCAGGCCTTGAACAAACAAAGTTAAGGTCACCTGGCCAATGTTAGGACAGCTGAAACATCTCCATCTAATGAGCAAAGAATTATACTGCACTAACACATCATATGCAAATCTGTACGAAACAGCTCCCTCAACAAATACAATCAAATCTTCATTATGTTCCTGACTCTGAGCTGATGCAATGTCTTGTGACTTTGAAACTACATTTTAAGTATCTACAATCTTTAAAAACAGCAAAACACAAAGCCTGCTGAGAAGAAAAACAGAAAGCCAAGTCCTGTTATCACTCTAAGGAAAAGAGACCAGATAGCACAGAACTAACAGACAAAATCAGTAATAACCTCTGACTGCAACAGTGGTTTGGTTTTCTTTTTAAGAAGAATATTTGCAAATTACAAACAAGGAGCATAATACTATATGTGAGAAACAGGACTGCAAATTAGAGAGAGACATTATATGACACTGTTCACAGGGGCTGCTGTCACCACACTTCAGAAGGACTGCAAATCCTGCACCCAAGAGACTCTCCACGTGCTCTGCAAATATTAACTACATCTTGCATCCGGCTCATTCAGTATGCAATTACCACATTCACCTAACTATTCTGAGCCTCACTTAAATAATTAAAACTTTGACAATTATTGTTTACACATATTACAATCCTTACCTGTCTTTTTTAATCTTATGTCCCTGAACCAAACAGCATTTTTAATGCTACACAGAACACATTCTCAATTATTTAGAAAGATTTAGACCAGAAACATTCTACCTGTGTTTTTGCTTGCTTCTTTCCTGTCATGCAGGAGCACTACCCCATTTAATACAAATAAACCTTGTCAAAATATTCCTTTAAATCAGCAAGAAGACAAAGGAAAAAAAACCCACTGCTGAAGCTCAAAGCACAAACAGGATATAGTATCTGGCACCTTTTCTAGAATGAGGATTATTAACACAGTGCCACCCCCAGCAGCAGCAAAAACACAAGCCACACACTTCCTTCATACTCTGAGGAAACCTGACATCTGATGTAGTAGCTCTCCCAAGTAAAGGGCTGAGCACGATACACACCTTGCATAAATGATAAAAAAATAATCTGTTGCTGTTAACAACAGGGAAGCAACATTTTAAGCCAAGCATTTCAGCAAACTGATTAGTCATGACTCAGTGGGCTGCAGAGTCTCCCCGGCTTCCAAATGCACCCCTCAGAGCCCAAAGGAAAACACCGTGAGCTGCTACTCACCCTCCTGCTAAATCTCCCGTGTTTTCTGACATAATCATTTGTTCACCTGCTCTGTCTTGAAGCAGGGACAGCCATCAGCAGCAGCACTGGCTGTGACTTCACCAGCTGCAAGTGACAGTGCCAGTGAGGTGCTGCCCGCCTTCGATACCCGATTCTCCCATTGGCCATCAGGGATGATAATGAGAAGAGCTATCTACAAGCATCGCTGCTTCATTTACACCACGCTGCAAATGAGCAATGTGGGAGCTGGTCCATGACACATGAAGTTCATATATCACGAGCTACTCACTGATAATGAAGGCAGAGGCAGCTGCCAGGGTATCTTTGATCTAGAGAGCTGTCTGATATGAGGGGCAGCACAGACTGTCTTTCATTCAGTACCAGCTAGGCAGAAAGTCAAACACCCCTGTAATTACAGGACTGAAACAACAAAAATTACTGCATGTGGCACTCGACCACATCGCAAAGTTGTGAAGCAGAACAGAGTCAAACGAGGGCATCTGACATGCAGGAGAACTGAGCCATTAATTGCACCGCGTGCAAGAAGCAGACAGGCAAAGGAGATGAGAAAGTATTTCTGCCCAAAGAGGATTCCCCACAAAAGGAGATTCACTCCACCAGCTCAATTGCTGCTCATTGTTGTGCCCCACCAGTCTGGGAGGTGACAAGACTTCACAGTCTTTGAAAAAAATCTCCCTTTAATGCCACGCAAAATGACATGGCTTAGCACAAATAATTTAATGGGTGGAGTTAGCTCATTTGGCTATTTTAGCCAAAATAAAATGGTTTGTGGCCCCAAACTGCTTTACTGACACATCAACAGTACAGGTC
This sequence comes from Turnix velox, assembly GCA_013400935.1. Classification (NCBI taxonomy): domain Eukaryota; kingdom Metazoa; phylum Chordata; class Aves; order Charadriiformes; family Turnicidae; genus Turnix; species Turnix velox. The sequence goes on along the minus strand of VZTY01016401.1, from coordinate 51,528 downwards.
TAATACATAAGTAAGGGAAGAAGAGTCATCTCTGTCACAGTTGGACTGTAGAAGATCAGTTATGATTTAATTATCTAAGTTAGTTTCTAACATTAAAAACTATACATTTCTGTTTCTGCCTTTGATTATGCAAAGTAGCACCAATAGAACCATAGAATGGTTTGTCTTGGAAGGGACCTTAAAAATCATCTAGTTACAACTATGGGCAGGGACATCCCCCACCAGAATGCTCAATGTCTCATCTACCCTGGCCCCTAAACACCTCCAGAGAGGGGCCATCCACAGGTTCCCTGGGCAACCTGTTCCAGTGCCTCACCACACTGCAGCCATGAACTTCTTTCTTATCTCCAGCCCAAATCTCTCCTCTTCCAATTTGCATCCACCACTCCCAGTCCTGCCATTCTGGACCCTATTCAAAAGTCCTATCCCAGCCCTTCTGCAGGTCCCCTTCAGGTATTAATAAGCTACTATGATGTCCCCTGTCCCCTCTGAACCATACTGAAGAATCCATTGCCAAAGGAAGACCCAAAAATGACAAACAAATGAGGGATAATTTCAGGAAGGTACTCTGAAGGCATTAGCATAGCTGATTAAATCTCTTTGATTATTTTATGACATCCTGTACAGGAAAAGCCTGTGCAGCATTCATTATATGATTTATTGAAATAGAACCACAGGCTGCACCATTAATTACTCCATTAGATGTTTGTACCAGCATCATGTACCTGGCCCACAGCAGGAGATAAAAGGACATTACCAGGTTGTTTTTTTTCTACCCAGTTGGGAGCAACTACTGCTTACAACTCAAAATTTACTGGTGTGCTTTCATGGCAGGATCTTGAGCTACTTGGAGAAGACTATCCGTAATTTCCACTAGCTAGTTAAACAATTTCTAATTGATACTGAGTTTCTCCAAATGGTTTTTGAACTCTGTATAGCAAAGGCTCTGACTGTTTCTGAAATAGTTCTTAGAGACTTGAGTTGACAGGTTTTCATTTGAGCATCACTTCTCTGGTAACAGTCACAGCCTCAGATGCCCTTCAGCCTGCGACCTCTCTTCCCTTGCATAAATCAATTTTTTCTGTTAACTTGGGAAAACATTAAAAAAAGAAAATCATGATCTGAAATATTTCCAAATTCAGGCCGTTTCCCCCTTGGGATTAGACGCTTCCTTCCTATTTTGTCTTTTGGCAGTGGTTATTGCAAGGACATTCATATGGTTTTCATTGTGGTTTTACTGTTTATGAAACCATCATCCTCCACCCTAGAATTATGACAAGGGGTGTTTCAAAAATCATAATTACAGCATATTCTCTGACTTAAGGTAAGACCTGATCTTGCTACCCCACTGCATCCACACATTCTCAAGTCAGAAGTTATATTTCTCAGGACACCCCAGGCAACACACTTCTCACTTAAACTTCAGGTCCTTATTATGCCAACAGCAACATCAAGAAAAATAAATACCCAGAACTGAGCAAAATCATTATTTCTTTAATAGTAACTAAAAGTAAAGCACTTTCAAAAGTAAAAAATCATGATGTTTTCCACAGTCAAAAGCAAGGCATGGAAATCACCAGAATTCTGAGTAGGCTTTATTTCCCTCACTAAATAAAACAGGGGGGGAGAAGCAGGAAAGGGAGGGGGGGGCATTCAGAGTTACAGTGTTTGTCTTCTCAAATAACCTTTAGGTGTGATGGAACTCTGCCTTCCCGAAGATGGTTGGACACCTGTCTGCTGATGGGAAGCAGTGAATGAATTCCTTGCTTGGCTAGGCTTGTGCACATGGCTTTTGCTTTATCTACTAAACTGATTTTATCTCAACCAATGAGTTTTCTCCCTTTTACTCCTCCACCTTTCTCTCATCCCAACCAGGAACAAGGAAGCAGTTGCATAGCCCTAGTTTCCAGCTGGGGTTAAAACAACAGCAAGACATACACCACTTTCTCTTCTCTTAATGGCAGATAATCACCGAGATTCTAGAAAACATCAGGATACACCTGGGGCTGTTTTCCTTTTTGCCTTTTCCAGTTTGCCAGGTCATTCCTAAACTGGTGATGACTATTTTTGTGAACAGATGACTGATTTGGACAACACTGTGTTACACATTTCCCAGGACAGAAAAAAAATCTCTGCATTCAGAGAAAATAAAAAGCACATCACTTTGAAAGAATTCTTCTCTCCTGGAAGCATTTCCAAAACCACAAGAGATGAGAAATAATATTGGATGAATAGTGCTCTCATTACTGTGAAAAGAACATCAGTAAGCAACTCTCACAATTATTTGATACAATTCATCTTTCAGAAAATACAGAAATTTCCTCCTAATTTGAAAGCAAACAAGTTAATGCAAGAGGAATTAATTCTAATGTATCCTTTCCAGTGTTCTATTTGCCAAGCTATAATACCTCACCATTTATCTTTTAGTCTTCCTGAGCACATTTCTGGCCTGTGACTAAGGCTCCTTGGTGCTGCAGAAACAACACTACTTCTAACAAAGCAATTGGAAAGGTTTCAGTGTCCACATTCTCCAAATATTCAGCACAGAGACACAACAGTGATGCAAGTGTGGAATTCAGCAGATCTTCAGTGTGTCATGGAGTTTGACATGGTTTATATTTCAGCTTAACACAGCTCTCAAAACACCAAGCTGCTGATGCCTTAGCAATGTCAAAGGCATTTATCAAAAAGATATTCAGGCTTGGGACTGCTTCAGTGAAAGCTCACAGCACAGAGGGATGTGGCAAAGCAGCTAAAGGAGGAGAACAAAGTCCAGCGAATCAGTAGACTTCTGTTCTACCCTTGTTAAACCGCTGTTTAACTTCCCCCAACCAGGATATAGGCTGCATTACATTCACGCTTCTCATCCTGTATTTGAATGGGCAAACAAGGCAATAAATTCATTAGGACAGGTTTGTTCAGACAAATATAAGATATTGCTGTCATTTCTGCAGGGCCCTTTCCGTGCTGTGCTGCCACGACAGCTCACAGCGCGATTATTGCATCATTCTGGGTGATTTTTCCGAGTTAAAAGAACTACCTGCATCAAACAGAATGAAATACACATAGAATAAAGCCTATCAAACTACAGATTTTTAGCCCAAGCACCCTGAAACTGCAAAACCGGAATGCACAAAGATAAAATCGGCTCACAATGGGTCAAAACTACAAGAAAACAAATGTATCCATTAGTACAGAAATTCACAGAATCGCTGCAATTAAGAGTAAATTCCATCACGGAACAGTCTGTCATGGTAATTAGCAAGTTTTTAACAGCTCTTCTTTTTTAATTCTAATGCTCTACAATTTTTTGTCACTTTGAAAGACAGGTGTGATTCACACCATGTGATGACTTTTTAGAGCCTTAAGACGCTTAAACAACTTTACAATACCCATTTGCTCTTTTCTCCAAGTCATAGAATGGTTTGAGTTGGAAGGGACCTTAAAGATCATTGAGTTCCAGCCTTCCTGGGACACCTCCCACTAGACCAAGCTGCTCAATGCTTCGTCCAGCCTGGCCTTGAACACCTCAAAATTCTTACAGCTTTATCACTTCTGCACAACCTACACTTCCTAGTTAAAATTTTTAAAGGTCTTAACTTGTTCATAGTAAAACTAGTAACAAATCAACAAAAGCTGCACCAGACTGTTGTCTTGCAGTGGGGCTGAGCATATTTAGATACCCAGCCAACAATCAAATAAAGCACCAAGCAAAGCGCAAGCTCATGTCTGCTACATTTTCATGTTAAGAAGCCAGATTTTCCTGCAGAACTTTAACTTGAGATGAAATGTTTCTCAGTTTGTTGTTTGGTTTAGGGGTTTTGTTTGTTTGTTTAGCTTTGTGCTCCTTAGTTACGTCTGGTTTTCTGCCTTAAATATATGCAAACTATTTCCAAAATAAATCACTTTGCAATACGTTTTACTGTAACTTGAAAAAAAAAAATACTGTTTCAATACTGCTGAACAGTGCTTTAGGTTCTCTTAGAAAAAAAAAAAAGGGAAAACACTAAGTAACACAGGGAATTGCTGCTTTGCATTTACTCATTGCTTTACATAAAATTTCAGGTTACGTTCCCAAGAGCTTCCAACAAACTGACTTTGTATTTCAGAAGTCATCTGCAAGACATACTTCATGGTAACCTGACCAATAAAAATGCCACTTTCTCTCCAATTAAATAAAATAAATAAAAACTCAAGCACAGCCCATTCAGTACACTTTTATTACTGAACCTGTCTGCTGAATCAATACTTCAGAAAAAAAAACCCAAAACCCAGTAGCAACTTCTCTTGCCATTCAGTATATCTAGAATAATTTTTAAGAGTTATTCTCAGGCTTCCACCAGACAGTTATTATTCTCACCATTTCAGAGTACAAAAACAACTAAGCAAGCTACCTAAGGATGAAAAAACCATACAAACCACAAACAAATAAAAGCCAGGCTGGTTTCACATAATGAATCAGAGCAGTCTCAGATCTTTCTGGCATTTTTTTTCCCCTGATAAGAAACATTGGTCAACATCAAAGCCTTGGATACAGACACAATAAGATTTCATTACCTCAGGATGACGACTTCAGTTAGAATCAAAGATGAAATTACTAGTGAAGTTCAGCATTGAATTCTACTTGTTTTGCATTTGAGAATCAAACCTGCATGTTTTCAAGGCACATGCACAGGGCTTTGAGCAATCTGTTCTGGTGGGAGGTGTGCCTGCCCAGAACAGAGGGTTGGAACCGGGTGATCTTTGAGGTCACTTCCAATCCAAACCATTCTGTGATTCTGTGAAAGCTTTATTACCAAATGCAAAAGCTGTAAGCATGCAAAAGAGGAGGTTTGCATCACTCCTGGCTCAAAAAAACCCTGGCATTTAGTTTTCAAACTCAACCAGTCTACCAGATCATTGTGTCCTCCAACTATGACCTAAAAACATCAATATATTCCCAAAATACATCTGCAACCTGAGAAACTGCAAGCTCAGTCCAGCCTAGGGACTTCACTGGAGTTTTAAAGGAGCATTTTAAGTAAACCGCAATAAGTCAACAGTAACATAAGTCCAAAAAGTGGTAAAACTCATATTTCCATATTGTGCAGGACAGTAACCGTAACACCTAAAGTGCTTTACATCCCTATGCAATGTCACACTGGGACATGGCAGCTGGTTCCAGTAGATGGAGCTGCAGAAAGGCAATGAGGACCCAAGTTCTCCAGCAGCTTTAGGAACTCAGCCCGACTTTCAGGACAACCTGCCCAAACCAGGAACATTTAGCAAACTACTTCCTCCGTTCAAGTATTTTTATTACACATTCAAGACTTCTACATTCAAGCACAGTCTCTCAGCTTGAGCTTCTGCCATTGTCAAAGCAAACATGAGACCCGAAGCCATTTAATGATGGCATTTAAAATCATTATTGCTAACATATGGCCCACCTTTCCACCCTGAAGAGTAATTTCTTTTTTTTAAATAGCATTTTTGATCCATTAAAGGATTATCAAGACAGAATATGGCAACAAAATTGCCTATTAGAAGAACTATCGCTATTAGAAATTCTAATACGTGCCTAATTTGTAACATTAGCAAATTTAACACTGTTTTTTAACCCTTGAGACTTCGGTGATTTAAGTATCATCCCTACCACTCTCTGTAATAACTCCAACGTTAATATAAATGCCACCAAAAAAAATTAACACTATGTAACCTGAAGTTCAAGAAATGGTTTCCATCACTGCTTCTACAGACAATCAAGTCTTGGGATAATGTTTGCGGTTTTCATCTTTAAGATAAAGGAATATAAGATGCAGGGAAAGCCTGGAAAGACAGAGAAAAACAACCCCTTCACAAAGAGCTGCAAAGGGACTCTTTACCTCCCTTCAAAGCAGAGAAAGTATTTGCTGTCACTCAAACAACGATATCATTAAAATTTCTACTCCTGCACAGATAATAAAACTGATTATTTCAATTCTTGCGTCCAACGGGGAACCCATAAACAGGCCTTTTAATGCAGCCAACGTCTAAAATTTAACAGGCCGTCATCACCGGTGAAGACTGCTATTTGCTCACCGATTCAGCTGCTTGAAGAAACAACTCCCTCACAGGCACACGGAGTTAATGGATTTTAGGAGGTAGCGGAAGGGGGGGTAAGGAGAATGGAAAAACATCCACCTACAGCTCCTTCCTTCCTTGGGAGTTGAGTTACAGAGTAACGAGCGACGAGGTTTCGCTGGCTGAGGGGGAGAGGACTCTTCTTTGCTCTTCCCCTGACACCAGAGACACCACACGGCTCCTCGACTGCCCTTTGAAGCTCAAACTCAATTTACATCTAACTCCTGGAGGACTGCGGCGCAGGTATGTCCTCAGCCTCAGCTATAGCTGCCGTAAAAGCCAAAAAAATTATAATAAAAGCCACAGAAGTGCCAAACCCTCACCGTTTCTATAGTTTTCAGGAGGTAGAACCGTCTAAGGGCGGCCGGTCCCGGCCCGCTGGTCTCGGCCTGCGGCGGGGCCGAGGTGGGCACCGACTCCCCGAAGCCAGCCGGGGAACCATTGAGGGAGACACCGAACTCCAGAGATCGGCTCCAGCCATGAAACAAGCCGCTTTCACCCCACCACCGACACAATTAGACCCTTCGGTGTGCACCGCAACCATCCCCGTGGCCGCTGCCCTCTCCTCACAGGCGCGACGGAGCGTTCCCCCATCCTCAGGAGACACAGCTGAGGGAGGGAGGGACCCCGCCGCCCCTCTCCTTCCCGGCCTGAGGTAACAGAGGGGACAGAGCATTCCCTCATCCTAAGGGGACACACCTGAGGGAGGGAAGGAGGGAGAGACCCCGCCGCCCCTCTTCCCTCCCGGCCTGAGGTAACAGAGGGGACAGAGCATTCCCGCATCCTCAGGGGACACACCTGAGGGAGGAAGGGAAAAAGAGAAGAAGAAAAGAAGGGAGAGACCCCGCCGCCCCTCTCCCTCCCAGGCTGAGATAACTTGGGGGACAGAGTGTTCCCAAAAAGTGGTAAAACACACCTGAGGGAGGAAGGGAAAAAGAGAAGAAGAAAAGAAGGGAGAGACCCCGCCGCCCCTCTCCCTCCCGGCCTGAGGTAACAGCCGCGACCCCCTCTTCCCCGTACCGGGCACCGCCGCTCCCGTTGTTGGCCTGGCGGGACTCCATGCAGGCGTCGCCGGCTCCTCCAGAAGCTCAAGGAGGAGAAGCCGGAGCCGAGGGCTGACGGTGCTGCTGCTGTTCCCCGGCGCGGGCGGCCGCCGCAGGCAGCTCGCATGGTGTGAAGCGGCGGGGCCTCGGCGCATGTTCGGGCAGGGCAGGGCCGGGCCCGAGAGGAGGAGCCGCCCCCACAGGTGAGCGGCCATGGCGGTTGCCTCCGCCCCCTCCTCCGGCTGAGCCCCCGGCTCGGCTCCTGCCCTCAAGTGCGGGGACAAGGCGGAGCTGGTGTTTTATAGCGCAGGGGAGAGCGGTGAGAGGGGGGGCTGGCCCAGGTGTGGAGGGGAAGGAGAGAACGCTGGGCCGGGCCCAGGAACAGCTGGCGGGGATTAGAGTCATTAATTCTTCTGGAGAAAGAAAATGGTGAGGAAAACGCCTCAAGAACACCTCAAACCCCGCCCCAAAAAATTCCCCCAAAATACCTCTTAAAAGTCCTTAATAAAACCCCTAAAAATAACCCGGAAAAAAAAAAAAACACCCTCATAAATGACCCCTAAAATACTTCAAATCCCCCCCCAAAAGACCCTTAAAATACCCTAAAAAGACCCCTAAAAAAACCTTAACAGACCCTTAAAAGTATCTTTAAAGACCCCTAAAAAGACCCCTAAAAATACCTTAAAAGACCCTTAACAATACCCTAAAAGGCTTCTAAAAAAACCCCTAAAAATGCCTTTAAAAAAACCTCTAAAAATACCTTAAGATCCCTAAATATACCTTAAAAGACCCCTAAAAATACTACTAAAATACTTTCAACTAAACCTAAAAATAACCTAAAAGACCCCTAAAAATACCTGTAAAAACTCCTGAAAATATATTAAAAAACTTAACTTATGCACTTTTTCCTGTCCTGCTCCCAGGAACATGCCTCAGGGGAGCCCTGAACCCCAAAACACAGGTAATTGTATAAAAGGAGGGATCTTCACCCTTCACATTTGTCAGTTTGGGAGTGAATTATTAAAAATACACCCTCTCCCCCCAAAAAAACCAAACCAAAACAAAAAAACCCCAAAACCTAAACCCATTGAAATTACAAATGCACATGCAATACTGGAAAAATTCCTTTTAATTAAGGTATTGCATCCATTATAATCGTTACCAACTGGGCAGCTCCAGGGTTACAGGATAAGATTAAGAAATTTAAAAATCAATATTCCCCTCTCAGAAGAGATTAAACAAAAGAAAAGGGGTTTGTGGAAGGAAACGTGTGCTAGGGGAAGGAAGGCAAAGGTGCAGCCAGGCTGAGGGAGCGGCAGGACAAACAGAGACACAGGGACGTGGCTGAGATGAAGAAACAATGGAGACATTAATGGCAACAGTGGGCGGAGGTTTTAAAAAAAGGGAAGAATTTATGAGCTGCAGGGGGAGACTGTGGCAGGGGATGTGCAGGAGTGGGTGGCTTCATGCTCTGCTGCGTGGGGTGCAGCTCCTCACACGGAGAAGCTGGGACAACACCATAATTCCTTATTGTCTATGCTAAATTAAGACATTTTAGATCAAAGTGGGGGATCCTAAGAAGCAGCGACAAGCACCTTCACAGAGATATCCTGCTGCAGGTGCCAAAGCACAATTTTCAGTATGAAATTCTTGTTACATACCTGTAGGTTTTTTTTTAATTCTGAAGCCTGCATATTCCAGCTCACGGATCTCCTAAGAAAGAGAGGTTTCCTCTGTGGTCCTGCACTTCAGGTACAGCCCATTTCCAGCCTGTCTCATTTTACCTAAAGAACATTTTTTTTATTAATAACCACCCGAGATTGTTTCTTACACCTTTGAGGAATTCTCTGTTGTAGGGACAAAGCTGAAAAAGCTAAAACTTGCATCATTGACCTGAACTGCTTGAACTCCATTATTAAGCTCTTTATTCTCCTGAACATTATTATTGTGTGCTCATGAACAAGACAGCTGTGTTTTTAATATCCCAGAGTAAAATTAATATTGAAAGAACAACCCATCACACATGAAGGAAAATCAGAGAGTTTAAATCTGTGACACTAACATTCAACTAGTACTTTTACATACAGTTCTCAGAATTCTGGGCCATCAGTTTGAACCTCACAGATTATTTTTTCAGTAAAAGTTATTACTGAAAGTAGGCCCAAAATAGGAACTGCTTAGAACTGAAAGACCCGAGTCTTCATTCCAAAAGAATTCTTTTTAAGAATAAAAAGATATTCACAGAACTTTAGGCATGCATTAATAAAAAAAAAAGGAATTTTACCTAAAAAATCCACTGAGCTTTTTCAAAATCAGTTTTTCCTACATATTATATGAAGCTGCACTCAAGAGAGTAGAAAAAGCACCCTGTAACATCTCTCCTACCTACAGAACACACACAAGTAGAATGGGGCAAAACTCTTCTTGATCTGCACAAGATTGTCTTTCTGAAGGACAGCAGTTATGTCATACACTGTCAGACCCACTGTCATTTAGAAAACAGGGAATGGATTAGCACTAAGAGAGGGTTTGTCCAAAGTAATTTAATCAAGTGGCAAGAGATAACTAGAAAAAACATCACCAACTTCCTGAACACACATCCAAACAATGCAGCATTTTCCCCCCTCTATCAGCAAGCTACTTCATCAACCTGCTTTAAAAATTAATGGCTTTTTTGTTTTCAGATTTAAGTCTGAAGCCCTAGGTCTCTCCATTTTAGCACAAGAGAAATTCTGAAGTGTTCTGAGCAAGAAATGGTGATGCAGCTGCCATGTGTTTTTTTTGCTGTTCCCAAAAGTATAGTTTTTGAGGATATTACTGATAAATATTCATGGTTTCTCACCTGACAAATTCCTTCCCATCACTCCCTGGAGGTGTTTTAAGGCCAGGCTGGATGAGGCACTGAGCAACCTGATCTAGTGGGAGGTGTCCCTGCCTATGGCAGGGGGGTTGGAACTTGATGATCTTTAAGGTCCCTTCCAACCCAAGCTATTCTATGATACTCTAACAGTTACAGGACAAACTTACCATGAAGCCTCCCACAAAAAGCAATTTGTGCACTCACCTGTCCGTCTGTAACCAGGGAAGAAAATATTTTCACTCTTATTTCCCTCCCCCCTCTCCCTTCCTGACTTTTCTTCATATAAGAAACATCTTAATATTACGTTATTTTCCCCTCCCTGCATGGTACTGAATTGTAGTTATGCAGTGAGTGCAGACAGCAGCTTTCTTCATTTTATTCTCAGAACTCCCTGGAAGCAAAAGCTTCTTGGCTATTTTTTTATAATGAATTTGCCCAGTACTAGGAATGACAGAGGTAGATGTGAAGGTTGTTTGGTTGCTGCATTAGGGCTCAGGTGCTGGCAGCATGAAGGGTCTGTCAGCAGCTGCACCCTTGTCCAGCACTCTGGAGATTTGTTTTACTTCCCCCTCCTCTCCTGCCTTTAGATTTTAATACCTACAGCATGCTGCCAACAAAGAAAATTACACAAAAGTTACTATTCTGCAGAGTTCAGTAACTAAAGCCCCACTCTACCTACTGTAAGTTTCAAACCTGCATCTTCAACTTGGGGAAAAAAATAATATGTTTGAGAAGGACAGCAAAAAAAGGATATAAAATTTTTCAAGGATATTAGCAGCCACCTTCAGGTTCACAATGAAGACTTAAACAGGCTGCAAATAATTTGGAGTGAGAGAAGCAGCACGATCAAAGGCAAGGTGCAATCAAGATGAAACTTGACAGGGGAGTGAAAAGGAATAGACAGATAGCCCACAGAACACTTCAAATAGCCTCACGAATACGTGCGAACCTGATAAAACTAATGAAGATACTACTACTTTGCCTAATCCAAATGATGTCCTGTGGAAAGAAAATAGGCAGATGCACTTAGATGAGTGCATTAAAGCCTAATGAAGTGATCAAAGGAACATGTAAATGGTCACCAGAACTCTCAAACCTCTGACCAAGTACTACCCACCTCAATATAAAGCAGACTTTATACTGACAGACAGACTTAAAAAAATTCATAAAAATTGGGCCAAACTATAGGTCTCTTAAGCCCTGTATGCTGATAGCAGCCAGGAGAGGGTACTTACATATCTTCACAGACAAATCTTAAGTATTTAATCATCTGTAAAACCCTTGTGCAGGCAAAAAAAAAAAATCCTTGGACAAGAGTAGTTGTATTTTTCTTTGAAGTGGTGACAATTCCTAACAAAGCAAGTGACAGCTGGGATTAGCGTGCACTTCAGCTAACCTCCACATCCAGGCAACTTTTTTTTTCCTCTGAAAATTAACCCACTCCCATCAGACTACAATGGGAACACTCTGCATTGTTTGCATTGCATCCACATGTTCCTTTATGGCTCACAGCATCCTCATGAAAAAAAAACCAGGCCAACAGTTCATGCTTATGTACTTAAACTTTATTTCTTCATAATTACAGGCTATTGTTAGAATTTTTAAACAAAAGGGAAGTCTATAAATAGAGGCTAATCCCACCTGAACAAATTTAAAAAAAACCCCAAAGTTAAAACTTCAGAACATAATGCCATTTTGCTCACAGCAGTGGTTTGTAGGTAGTCTGAGTAGAAGTACTATAGTCAGAGTCAGTAACATGAAATGTAACATCAAATGACTCAAACCTTTCAGTTCCGTAAAGGAAAGCAGGAATATATATATAATATATACATATAATATCGTGTTGGTCCACTGAGTATACATTTTTAACAAAAAGATAAGAATCTATGTAATCCAGTTAAGCATATGATTTGCAAGATTAGTGTACACTCATTACAAAGATGTATAGATAAGTTATACCTATTTAATACTTGCAAAATTTTTAACTTACCTTTTTTTTTTTTTGAGCAGGTGTTTAAAATGCTCGTTTCCCAGTGCAATAGAAAAAAAAAATCCCAGTCGGGTTACCCATTTTTCCTGAAAAACTGAAAAGTAGCCTCAAACTCATGCAACAGCAGCATTGATAGGTAATGGGAAGAATTTAAATATACTGAAGCATGGCTGAGTCCTCCCCTTTCCCTGCCCAGTGCTGTGTGTGGAAACACTTCAATTTCCTCAACAGAAATACCACAGATTAAAAGTGCAAGAAACAAAAAAAAAAAACCCAATAAAAATCTCTTGATGTTTACGCTGCTGCCATCCATTTTTCTTAGATAGGGCAAAAGCTTATTCTTTTTGGAATTACTTTAACAAAATCAATTCTCCAGAATGGATTTCTTTCCAAATGAACAATAAGTTATTTTCATTAAGTTATTTTCATCAACATTCTATCAAATCTACTCTGACTCAGTGACCATAAAGAAATCATTCAGTTTAAGGTGCAACTACCAGTTGGTATTCAATAAATTACATATACAGAAAACTGTTGTTTTTAAAAAAAAAAAAATTAAAAAAAATCAGACTACCTGTTCTTTTTTCTTTCTATTCTCAATCCTTTTTCAAATTGAACTTATTAACTTGCCTGTTCAGCTGCATATTTCAGAGGCAAAAGTGGCTCAAACAGCAGGCGGAAGGGTCTTGTATTTGACAATCATCTTGGCTAACAGCAAATGTACATGTATTTTAAAATAAATTCCTTTATAAAACAGATAAAAAAGGTCCATCTTAAAACCTACGACCATGCAAGAAAAGCATTAAAGGCTTCAGAAAGACATGCTCTTTCTGACTTTGACTCCATGAAGATTGTTATTTCAAATCCAAATGCAGAATCTTCAATGAAGAGAACAAAAAGAAATAATCTATAAGAATACAAATAAAATAAAGCACTCCACAACTCTGGCATTACTAAAACCTCTTTAGAAGGATAACAGGCTTCAAATGACTAACTGCTTGATGGGAGACAGTCAGCCATGGCAGAATAATTGCTATGTTCACTTTATGCTCAATTACCAACTGCTGACAGATTACAGTCAAACTAGAATCTGGTTATCTGCATTTTAAAGTGATTTACTTACAGCTGGGAAAGTACTTTGTTCTTCTGGAAACTTGAGAGAAATCAAATTCTAAACTTATTCAAACAATAACCCAAAAAGGATTTAATTTAGCAGAAACATTCAAATAACTTCAAGAAATTAAAAAACTTCCTTAGTTTCTTGTATATATGTATCTTCTGATTAACATTTAAATAGGTTAGGTATCTGGGGAAAAACAGGGACAAACAGTTGACATAAGACAAAAAAACCCTTAATTTAAACTTCATGCTTCTGATATTTCAGATTTACTGAGTGCAATAGCCAGTTCCAAGTCTTCTTGCTCTTGCTGTTTTAGTCTCGCCAATCTTTCTTTCTCTTCTCTCTCACTTTCCCTCTTAGCCCATTCAATCATGTCTTCCTCAGTAGAATACTGCATTTTTAAAAGACAAAATAAGCAACATTAATACAGTGACAAAAAATACTCAATTACACTTTTCCCAAATTTTATATACTAATATTCAAAGTTGCTTCTTAATTTTAATACACTATGATTTTATTCTAAGGTTCAACTATTAAAAACTATTACAGAGAAGCCATCCAATTGATGTATTCTTATTAAATATGCCATGTTTCAAAATTCTGCATTCTTTTTCAAAGAAGTTCCTGAGCAGAAAACCCTACTATTTAAAATCAAACAATGTTAGATCAAAGCCACAAGACTACACAAAAAAAAAAATCTAAATAAATCAGTTTTACAAAATACATCCCTTCCCAGAGTATCAAACATTGATTTACCCTACTTTTTTATTGTGGATGATTTTTCCAGGTGACAATGAATGCAAAAATTAGCTGTATGATGAACAGCTTTAATTGAGCAGATAAAAAATACTTCTGCCAAGAAACAGCAAAGTTACAAGGCAACTACAGTTAGAAGCCCAGTAGAAACAGAGAAGAAGGAAAAACAGAAATAGGAAAAAAGAAGAGATTCTTTCCATGTATACTGATGTGAACAGAATATGGTACAATGATGACAAATCAGAGACAGTTAAGGGTATTATCTTAAACAAAATACAAAAGATTATGCTAAAGTTTTTTTCTAGTCAGCATGCAGGAAAGCTAAGAGAAGACCATGTTTTCATGAACATCCCAATGTTAGGTCTGAAAGGGTTATCATGATAATTTAGATGGAGAAATTAGGCAGAAATAAATGTAGAGATGCTTGAGGTTTTTTCCATAGTTCACTTAGTAATTGCAGCTGAAAGAGAATACTTTTTCTTTCATAGAAATCATGAATATTTTTGCTCTCTCCTCCACTTTCCACATCCTCTCTCCCAAACTGGACTCTCAGTCCCTCTAATAAAGAGTGGTAACAGGATCTGGGCAACTATCTTGCTCCAAGCCACATAAACCAGTGCAAGTCAATTTTGAGAGCTTGTCAATTCTCACTTTACTTCAAACAAGCCCATGGTTTATTAAGCCTGAAAATAAATAAAGCAGTATGATCCAGATACTGTAAATGCAAATTGCATTTAACAGGTATCAAGCCTGATGATGCCTTTCAAAACTCCTATTGGCAAAAGCTCAAAATTTAAAAAAAAAAAAAAAAAAAAAGTCATGCACAAACCTTTCGATTTGCTTCTACTGCTTGGACACCACGACTTCAATGAAATGGATTCTGGTTATAAAGAGACACTTACTTCTTTTACTTCATTACACACAAGTCTTGGAATTTACTTAGCCATTCAAAACTCTCCAAATTATATTTCATTAACATACACTTTTATGAGGCTGGTTATCAATATTTCAGTACATTGAAATTATGGCCAAACAATTCACTGACAGCTAAATTAGAATCACATTTTAAAAATTTTTAATTGGATTGTTAAAACATAATTCAAATCTGCTGCATGCTCTGATTAAATGCATAATGCCTACAACACAGGTATCTTAAAATTCCTATTTTCTAGGAGGCCTCCATGATAAAACTCATAAAAGCAATACAATATAAACTACAACATTTGGCAGGATTTTGTTTTAGGGCAGCCTCAGATGTAAACTTTAGGTGAATTTTCATTGGAAGGGATATCCCTTTTGTACAGGGGATACTTATTAATGGACTGAATTTGACTGAAGACCTCAGCATGAACAATTCAAAGCTGTCATTATACTGAAACAAATGGAAAAAGTGTTTACTCACAGTACTGAAGTTTGCAAAATTGTTGGGGTCAGCCTCTTTACTGGTGCTGGTAGGAGCAAATGGATCACAGAATGGATCTGCTTCTTGCTCTTTGGAAATGTCTGGGGTGGGGAAAGGCTGAAATGGATCGCTCGGTTTAAAGGAATCTGAAGAGTCTATTTGATTGATAGGTCTTTTCCCTTAGATTAAAATGAATTTAAAATCAATTTAAGATCACAGGTAATAACATGCCTAAAATAGTTGAAAAAAAAAAAAAATTCAAAAGCTACTTGGCTTGCAGCCCCTTCTAATAAACTACTGGAGTAGCAATGACTTCAGAGGAAGGGCTACCAAACTTAAAAAATTTAAAAGGGGGGATGTTCCATAGTTTCTTAAAGATTGTTCAAATCAAAAGGAACATGTGTCTGTCAGTGATTCAGGAACACAGCTATTCAGTAATTAACTATTTTGGGAAGAGAATTTTCGACAGGTTTGAGCCCCTATTCTATCAGAAGACTATTTTTTTTCTTCTCCTTATGAACTGTCTGTGATCATTCCAGGAAAGCTCTTCTATTTGTTTGGACCAAGTTAACATCATCTCATTCAGAGACCAGAAATGCATTTGTAAATCTTCAAAACAACACACTCCCTCACTGTGGAGACACCTGTAATTTCTGTAGTTTTTAAACTAATTGAATGAAGAAGTATGATAACAAACAATCCCACGCTTAACTGTTTGGTTAATCCTGCCTAAGTACCTGCAGACACAACAGAATCAGGCACAAGTCCCCATTTAACTTGTTCTCTTTTTTTCAGCTTAATCCCAGCCAGTTCTCAACTCCCTTGAGAACATTAACCCTTCCAAGAATAGCTGAGGCAAATTTCAACCCTCCACACGTTTCTGCTTACAGATAAAGTCTCACCTCAGTTGCTCAAATTCAATTAAAAGGGTCAGATTTTAAAACTTGCTTCTGTCACCATTTTAAACTGCAGAATCCAATCAAAGTGCTTGTTATTGACCCTATCACTCCTGAAGGTAAGTTTAAAAAAGTCCTTAAGACAACCAAAACAAATTCTAATTTGACACTTATGTAGAAAACACTCCTTTGGGAATATATAATTTATTAAAGACACTTCCCCAGATAACCCTCGTGCACTGCTGATGCTCTCCTACAGTTTTCCAAATCACCTTAAGATTCATCCATTGTGAAAAAAAACAATACAGCAGAGTTTTCAAAGAAAATGAAACAAAGGACAGAAACTTATAAAGAAATATTGGTAAAATATTTTCTGATCTATGCAGAAAAGAAAAAAGAGAGTGAGAAGTCCTCTGTAACATTGTCTGGCATGTCCTCTTGTTGCAACCACAAGAAGGTGTTATTTGCAATCGTGTCCCTTCCCGGTCAGTGTCAGAGCAGACCAGAAATCGAGCTATGACTTTTGCACAGAACAGCAACACAAGAAATCTGAGTTTATTACTATCACATTGCCTGGGTTCACTGATACAGACCCCTGGCTTGGCCACCCCAAAAACCACTCGTCTCAAAACCTGAGACAAATCATTCAATTCAGTTCATTTTGCATTAAACCCAGAGTTTTGCAGTGGATAAAACACATTGAATTCTCACTTTAAGCCTAATTTAATGCACGATTCACAATGTAACACATTACTATCCATTTAATTTGCAGCCATGCTGTGTTCTTGGAAATACATATAATAAGTCATTATTTTTTCCTGTTTTCTAAATCTTATCTCTTTAAAAAAACCCCAATGAATTATAATCTCAAGCATCACACAAAATTTAACTATGTTAACCACTAACAGACCAGGAACAGTCTTGTGTCACATCTTGCTCATTAATTTCTTATTTCAGACTCTTCACCATTCCAAATTTTGAAGCAGCTAACTGTCACCAAGTGTCAGCTCTTACCAGGTGGTGGTGGACAGGGCCGTGTGGGAGTTCCTGTTTTAGGGGGCAAGGCAGGAGGAATGTCCTCATTTTTAGCTGGTGGTTCCTCAAATAAGTTTTTAGTTATGATCACGCTTTTGAGAGAACCTGATGTGGAAGAGCTAAAAGGATCCTCATTGTTGGCCTTCAACAAAGAAAACAGCAACATTTTCAGTGCAATTCTACTTACACTTTCTTTTCTTTCTGATCACACAAGATTTATTTAGAACTTAAAGTCTGAACTAAGACAAATAGAAAATAATTTTAAATGGTTTTTTTATCATCCACATATTCCAGTATATTGAAAATAATGAAAAAATCAGGAATGATTGTTGTGTGCAGCAGTACTGAATGCACTTATACGTGCTAAATTCTCTTGTGATTAAACCTATTGAATTAAAAAAAACCTAATATATCACTTCAAAAACAGAGAAAATACTTATAAAGCCTTATGGATTACATTATATTCTTAACAGTGGAATGGTAGTCAACATACTATAAAGCTCTCTTTTTCAAAAATCATAGAATAATTCGGGTTGGAAGGGACCTTAAAGATCGAGTTCCAACCACCCTGCCATAGGCAGGGACACCTCCCACTACATCAGGCTGCTCAGTGCCTTGTCCAGCCTGGCCTTAAACACCTCCAGGGATTGAGGGAGCATCCACAACCTCTCTGGGCAACCTCTTCCAGTGTTTCACTACCCTCACTGTAAAGGATTTCTTTCTTATATCTACCTGAATCTACCCCCTTCCAATTTACATCCATTATTTCTAGTCCTCCCCTCACTTCTCTTATTAAAAAGTTCCACCCCTAAAATGCCAGCCACTATAAATTTTTAATAGTGGCAAAAAATGTAATTAAAGTATTGGTAGAGAGTATGTCTTGTCACTGTGAGGTTCATGAATTTTCTGAGTGGTAGTAGCTTCATATTACCTTTGACAGCGTGCTGAAGTCAGCAAAACCACCTCCAAAGGAATCATTTCCAAACAGAGAGGCAAAGGGGTCTGCAGCTAAATACACACAAATCAAGAAAATATAATGAAACCAGAATTTTAAAATTAATATTAAAATAAATAGGAAAGAGATTGCAAAACTCCTACAACAACAAAAAAAGCTACTGTTACATATTTTGCAGCACAGACTAATTCAAGAGAAGTATTTTAAGAGGTGGGAACTTTAAGTAGCTTGCAGAGTAGAAAAATAATTTACCTGAGTAGAGGGCAATTAATAGGAAATCCTGGCATTCTAGCTTCTTTCATTAAAAGAAAGGTTAAATTCCAATGAAAGTATCAACTAATGATACTATTAGATACTCTTTCAAAGCTGTTTTTGAGCCATAATACACATACACAGATATGTATGCACATGAACAATAGGCCCATTTGAGGAATGAATTATCTCCTATTATCTCAATTTAATTCAACAGCCCCCTCTCTTTCTTATATGCCTTAAAGTACGTAAAAACTATAATTCTACTGTAAAGCAGGAAGTGCACTGTTTTTACCAATATTTTTTTCTGTGTTTCTAGAAAATGGCATTTTTTTCCCTAAAAAATTAAACTGCACAGATTTATAAAATTAAATCATCTGTGGGTTCATGTTTTGGATTACCACTTAATGTAATTTGTGAAAACAGCAGATTACAGTCTTCCCTACACCATCTGAGAGATTGGCATAGAAAAAAAAAAAAGAGTAAAAATTAAGAGTAAGAGTAATGATGAAGCGGTTATTGTACCCCACATCTCTCATAGTACAAAGCTATCTTGGACATGACTAAGAAATCAACATGAACCATCTAAAAACAACCCTAATGGGAAGCTGTACAAGCCATTCAAATTGTTGAAACACTTAGATCAGAATTTTTCACCAGTTTTGGGTACAGCAAAAGAAAATTCTTGTAGAATTGGTCTGCATTGATATAAGAATGAATGAAGGAGTTTTGTTTTATAAAAAGATCCTTGTAAACTTGCAGTTTATGCCATCTTTCATAGTAAAATTCTGAAAATGCAGGAAATCCCTAGTACACTCCATTGCAAATTGAGTTAATAAACTAGAAACAAAAACAAGCAAAAAAACCTCAAGTAGTCTGAAGCACTGAATACACTTTTACCTAGATCATTTGATGCAGTTACAGTTGTTCCACCAGGAGCAAAAGGATCATTGTTCTTTGATATCTCTGTCTAAAATTTAAAAAAAAAATTCAGATTGAAAAAATATCCTCATTCTAATAAAACAATCATGATGTATTTTGGTTTAGATGTTTTAAGATAAAGCACTGATGCTTTTATCAGCAACAGGGAACAAATCTGTTAACAGAAACACCTCACCAAAAGAGTGATTAATACTAACAGCATTTCAGCTTCTTATGTTAGGTGTTTGTCTATCAGCCCTAAATATTATTTCACCTTCAAGTCAGAGAAAGTTTCATGCCCAATTCTGCCTTGTTATAGGCTCAGGACTAATCAATAACTCTTCACCTAAAAGGTTACATCTAGGTACACTTGAAAGTAGTAAGAATCTTCACATTATAAAAGGGCTTTAGTGGCTGTTGTCAGGAAAAACAAAACAAAACTCAAATATGCACCAAAAGAAGATCAATTTGAATTTTCTAAGGGGAAACCTTGTATTATATCGTATTTCAGGAAGATACTGAATGGACATATTGACCCTATAAGCTTTGTAGATGAAAATTAAAAGTGTCTCAAGATAACTTGGAAACATTAATAGGTTATTTTTCCCAAATCACATACAGATGCAAAAGGCTGGTGACAAAACTTACTGGGATATTATTACTGTTGTCTGCAGTGCTAAATGGATCAGTGCCACCAGTCACAAATGGATCAGAGGAGGATTGTTTGAAAAAAGAGTCAGCTGCAAAAGGATCTGAGCCTTTGAAGGGATCACCACCAAAGGGATCTGGAAAGCAAACATCATGTTAACATTCTGCCAGCTTTACTTAGCTTGATGTCTAAAAAACTAAACATTATATTGCCTTCTTCATACAAGTTGTCACATTTAAGGATCTTTGAAGTATAAAATCCAGCTGTGAGTAATTTGTATTCTGTGATTCAATACAAGCATTTTCGCACATCAAGACAACTTTGGATGGTGACAGTGGTTTCCCCACATACACTTGCAAGAGGAATCTTTTAGAAGAAGACATCAGAAATTAGAAAGTTACTTACCAATTTTCCCAAAAGGATCATCTTTGAAGGGATCACCTATTTTAAAAAAAGAAAAATAAGCAAAACTTTGCTGTCATAATGCATGTACTCTGCTGATTCTTTTGGATATAAAGTAATTTCAAAAGCTAAAATGCAAACAACTTGGAATCAGAGGAATGGCTTCACTATATTCAGTGGTACTACAAGAGCTAGCATTAAGAAAATACTCAATAAGTAGCGCACAAAAGCAGCTCCTCAAAGATGCTTTTCTGAACAAACACACACATTGTGCCCCTGGAGACAATGGACAAGGAGAAGACTGAGGTGCTCAACAAACTTTTTGCTTCCTGGAAATATTTAAGGTCAAGTTGGGTGATACAGCTGAAAACGCCCCTGCTCACTGCAGGAGGGTTTAACAAGAAGACCTTCAAAAGGTCCCTTCCAACACAAGCTACTCTATGATTATGCAGCATTACCACCACTGACAGAAGCTCAGCCCAAATTCTGAGTAATTCCCACAGGTACCTACTAAGTGCCCATTTCTGTACCCATGGTCTCAACTGCACCAGTTCTACTTCCACCTCTGAGCTTCATGTATCCAGCCCTGAACATACTGAGCACACAAAGCCAAAAAGGTTGGGTATTATCAGATATCATCTTTCTTTCAGAGGAGAAAGGCCTGTCATGTGCAGTAAGCTTGAATATGAACTAAAATCAAACGGGATTTACAGAGAAAAATTTGAGCTGTTTGAAATTAGTTGAATTCATTAAAAGTATTAATCATAGAATCATACAATAGTTTGGGTTGGAAGGGACCTTAAAGATCATCGAGTTCCAATCCCCCTGCCACAGGCAGGGACACCTCCTACTACATCAGGCTGCTCAGTGCCTTGTCCAGCCTGGCCTTAAACACCTCCAGGGATTGAGGAGAGATCCACAACCTCTCTGGGCAACCTCTTCCAGTGTTTCACTGCACTGACTTTTTTCATCCTCTCAGTGTGATGGGAGCTAAACTGATCAGAC
Source organism: Turnix velox (assembly GCA_013400935.1). Lineage (NCBI taxonomy): Eukaryota > Metazoa > Chordata > Aves > Charadriiformes > Turnicidae > Turnix > Turnix velox. The sequence goes on along the minus strand of VZTY01016401.1, from coordinate 30,143 downwards.
TGTGTTGATGAAGAAAGCATGGATAATCATATTAATGTGGCCAAAAACATCTGCTTCAGCAGCTGATCCAAATCAACTCCCCTCCTCCAAGTGGCTCCATAGACGGATCATTTCTTCCGACATAAAAATTGAAAAAATAAAATCTGAGCAAAAGCACTCGTCAGTGGCAAGGTCTTAAAATAAAGTATAGCACTTCCTCAAGAGGAACAGATGGTGCAGTTCCACGTTACCTTTTCCTGGGTGCCAAACTCCCCATAAGTAGGCCACAGTCATTTTCATTTCCAGCCACCCACACCCTCCCTGTGCTACAGCTCCCTGAACCTGCAGTTGATCTGCCTATGGATCTGTGCTGCAAATCACATAAGTGACCCCACACGTATCACAAGTGTGCCCACATCTTTAATACCAAAATGCAACTGGAGCTGGGGCAGAGGGAAGCAACACAAGTGCTCTGAAAGCACAGAAAAGGAAATCTTCAGGGCTAACTAGAAAATTTGGATAAGGAAGGAGAAACACCCTGGAACTTTAATTTCTCTCATTTCTATTTTTATAGTGGTATTGGCTCCGCATTCCTGTCAAACGCCTTCACATTTATTCTATGAAGAGCAGTTCCAAGGTAAAGATTTGTCTAAGATGTGTTTGTACAAGATCTGGTCCTGCAAATCTGTACTCGGAGAGAAAAGTTTACTTACTGCCAACAAAAGGGTCAGACTGGAAGAACTCTAAGCTGGCTTCAGAAACTAGATCAGGCAATGGGTGAGATTCAGCATCAAATGGATCCTCCTGAGCAATGCAAAAGAAGCAGAGAAAGCTATAAAAGATTTATGACATTCAGGGCTGAAAACAGTTTGTGTCATCTGGTGATACCATTTAGTAGCTTCTTAAAGGTGGAGAAAAAAAGAGACACAGCTAGAATTATACATAATTCATCAATGGAAACCCATAATATTTGTCAATAACAACCTTCCTGCTGTATGAGATTAAATGTTTTCATGACATCATACTCTAAATACAGTTATTAAGAGTTTACAATTTTATTTCTTTGTTTTTCTATGACCATGATGGATGCAACATGATGCAAGTCTAAAGGAGTTTAACTAGGACTTTTTAATTTACTTTTTCCTTCCCCAAATCTGAACTCACTTTTTTGGTAACAGTTGTGGCTGGGGCCTCTTTCTCTTCTTCCACAACAGAGGCTGCTGTTTCAGGACTATTCCTTACCTACATAAGGATAAAAGCAACATAAGTAAATAGACTACAAAATATAATTTTTAGTATTAAATGGCCAAAATAATATATTATTCTCCAAGAGGTTCATATTTCTTATAGAACATGCCTCTTTCTCTCTTGCCACAACAGAGGCTGTTGTTTCAGAACTATCCCTTACCTACATAAGGATAAAAGCAACATAAGTAGACTCCAAATTATAATTTTTAGTATTAAATGGCTAAAATATTCTTTCTAAAGAGGTCTTATAGAACACACTGATATGTCCCATAAACCCTGTGACAGTTTAATAAATCACTCAAAATGGGACAATAAGGAGAGGCATTTAAAGCAAGAAAGCTTTAGATTTCCTGTACTATTCCTTATTCCACTCCTGTTGCAGCAAATGCAGGCAGCTGCTCTCCTTTAGTGTTAAAGCTACTATCCAATTTATTATATTTTGCTTTGGAAACACAAACATAAAGAAAATTTATGGCCCCTTTCCATTAAGCTAAAACTGCCTCCTTTTCTGCTTTATCAGCTTTCAGATTGTCAAAACACACAGCCCCTCAGAATGACACCCTGAAATTTCACTTGAGCAAATGTTTAAAAACATAATCAATCTCCATTATTATCATTCTTAGCACATCCCAAATTCACAGCTGCACTGCATCACAAGCAAGCAGGCAAAACACTACTCACTGGAGACACACTGTTTATTTGCTCATCCTCTGCTAGACTTTCCCTCTCGGCGTTCTCGTTAAGATTAGCAGTTTCATTGCTGCTGTTGCTGAGACTAGAATGATCCACAGTTCCATTAACAAGTGTATTATGTGGCTGAGAGTGCCAACTAAATTGGTTATTTTCCAATTCTTTTAGCTCATGAAGTTTTGTCTGCACCTGTAAGGAGAAATAAGAGTACATATGCATGGGAGTGTGGGAGTGCACAGGAACCAGTCTGTGACCATCCCTTTTTAAATCTAGGATGGAAGTTAGACATTTGAAATTCTTGCTTTCAAAAGCAAATAGAAACTCTGCATTCTTTTATCACAAGGTGAAATTTGAGAGATAAACACAAGGCTGATTTAGAAGAGATATTATGTAATTGAAAGACAGACCCAAAAACCTGCCAAGGAAGCAGATTTCATCACTTGAAACACCAAGACTTGTTGCTTTTTTTTCTACTTAAATTCCAAAGAAGAATTACAAAGCTTTCAAGGGTTTGTTGTTTAAGGTTTTGCATCAGTTACTTTTAAATTGTGGTGGTTTTTTCTTGTGTTTTTTTTAATAATGCATTTGCTATTGTCCTAAGCTTTACATTAAAAAAGCTGCTTCATCAGAATTCTCTCATCCAAGAACAAAAATTAAAAAATTCATTATTTCTCCCACATAGGTTGTGAAGTTCACAAAATTCACAATGCATCGTCTCCTTAAGTGGACAGTTGCACCCACACATTATCTCTGAAACATGCCTCACAGCAAACATTTACAACCACTCTTCCACTTACAAAGGAATTGCTGGTTTAAGTAGGTTTTGCAGAATTATGAACAGAGTTCACATATTTAGGTGTCTAAATCCCACTGCCTTGTGCTAGGTCTGTCCCCTAATAGAGTTTTCATTGCTTTGCACATTCACAAGTCAGGTGGCAGCAAAGACAACATGAGGTGTCTTTCCAATACACTGACCTCAGACCAACCACTAGATAATCTTGCCTGAAGCACTAAAGCGCCCACTGCTCATTATTTATGAGCCAGGAGCAGTAAATTAAGGGGTACTGATATAAAAAGCTATTAAAAAAAAGCATATTTGTAGTAGAGTCAAGTATTACCAGCCTCAAATCTGTTCACTGCAAGTCCCCTTTGCTGGTATATTAATACTGAGACAGCTTATTGCTCTCTATTTGTGATGGAACAATGGCAACTCCATTTGGCCAATACTCAGTTTGCAAACCATAAAGCCAAATTTCAAAATTGAATCTGTTACAAGGCTCTTCACAAAGCAAAGTGTTTTTGCCTGAACACCAGCAGTAAAAATATTAAGGAAAAAAAGAGTTAACAAGTAACAGAACTGGAGAGTTTAAAATGACCAACCCAAAATTCATCCGTTTTTACAGCTCAAAATTAATAAGAATTCTGGTTTTATTTTTAATTTGGTAAGAATGAGACTCTGGCTCATATATTAGTCAGCTGGCAAGTCAAGGAAGGAGAAGAAGGATGAAGAAAGTGTGTGCAACCCAGTGCACCACTGAAGTAATAATAAAATAGTGATTACAGACAGGAGCTGAGTTGCTTTAATATAACACAGCAGACACTTCAAAGCACAGATCTCTGTGTAAAAATCAATGCAGCCATCTCTCTGCTTCTCAATCTAATTTATTCTCAGACTCACCTCATTTTCACCCTTCAACAACACACTGTGTAAACGTTAACAGTTTTATATCAAGTACACATCAATTAGAGAATAGAGAGTATGCCCTAGGCCATGGCAGAGGAAGAAGACTTAAACTACTGGACAGAGAGAAGTTAAACGTGCATTACGTATTTTTCATTCATTGCATTAAGACAAATAGTTTTTTAGTATAACAAATTAACCCCTTTTTATTAAGAGAACTTTGAGAAAAATAATGACTTTGAGTCAGACTCTAAGAATCCCCCACAACTATTAGCACTGTAACCAACTACAGACATGAGCAAACAGTGAGAAGAAAAAACAACCTTTCCCTTAAGAGAAACAACATTAAATATCAGTTATTTCCCCCCTCCCCTACCCCCTTCCATCTTTCACACTTCCTTACTGAATTGATTTTCTGTTGTGAATCCTGCAGATGTTGCTGAAGAGGTCCCAGCTGTGCTTTCCCGGACTCTATGCAATGCTCAAGCTCTGCAGTTTCTTGCTGCAGGCGACTCAGCTCCTCTTGAGCTTTGGTCAGTTCATCTTCATATGCTGAAATCTTTGATTCCTGGCTTGTTATTTCAGCCTTCAGCATGGCAATCTAAGGCATGAACAAGTATTTCAAAGCCAAGTGAAAAAGACAACCAATAAACCACCCCCAAACACATCCAAATACAATTATTTATGACCAGAAAAATAAAATCCTCATAGCAAGTGCAGAGATTATAGAACAGACCTGAAAAGTTAATTCCCTGCTGGTATCAATAAGACCACAGCACTGAAGCTGTATTTCTGACCAATACAGCTATTTCCCACACAGAAAATATAATTTTAGACTGTAAAAGCTTTATATTAGAAAAAAAAATTATATATATAAATTTTCATATAGATACATATAGCTTTTTATTAGAAAAAAAGCCAGCATTTAAAAGTGTTATGATAATGTGAAGAAGTCCTAGTAATTTGAAACTACACTTGCATTGCATTGTAATTATTCATTTCTTTTGCATGCAAATAAGGTTGAATATATCAGCATATTTTGTAAACACACTGATAGTAAGTTGGCATATTTCCTACTCTCTGTTACCAGCCAATCTTGACATTCAGGCTGTTTATTAAAGTTTTTTCTCCTGCACCAACAACTGTAACAATGCAAAGTTCTTCAAAATGAGCCATTTTACTCTTTCCAAGGCCTTACCAAATGGGCCTCCTCTACACACTTCTTCCTGATGTCATTAAGCTGCTCTTCCAACTTGGCCTTCTGCTCATCCAGATCATTAAGGATTTCCTGGGCTTCCTGCTTCTGAGCTTGCAGCTTCTGCAGATTACTACTCTGCCTCTTCACTTCATCTTGTAGATCCTGCAATAAAACAAATCAACTTTGCATTTGTTCCCCTCCATCCCCCTCTCACCACTGAATTCCACAGCACGAGCAGCAGTTCTAACTCAGAAGTCAAAATATCAACAAATTATCCTTAAAAAGCTGGTATTAATAATATTCAGACAAGCCAGTAATTTAAAATAATCAGGTTGTTTGCTTTTTCTTTGCTAAATAAGCACCTCACTGAAACATTGAAGATCACACATCAAGACAGATTAACTGTTTCACTCACAGGGAGGCTGGAGTTTCATCTTTAATTCAGAAGTTTCTTTATTCAGGCTGCCACGTCGTCTCTCTTGTGTATTTTAGCAATATGTTTTACTGAGTTCCTTGAAGCAGAAATCCTTTATTCTGCCCATTCCTCTTTCAAAAACACATGCCCCAAAATAGGAACTTGTTTTAGCAATGTGATAAAGGATCAAGCCAGTACATTATTAACCCAGGCACGCTCTCTTCTAGGGCCTTCCTGCCTCTGATTTTGCAAATAATTAGTCAAAAAACCTTATTTTCCATATAGGAAATGCACATTCCATACAAAAATCATTCAATTTACAGAACAGCAGTATGTCTCTTGTGTTCATTAAAGAGCATAAGTTAATTAGTTCATTTCTAAGCAACAGAAAAGGCTGTCATTTCAACAAGCTACAGAGATAACACTGATAGAAGTGTCGAGAATTTAGGAGAAGAAAGGATTGTCAAAGTCAAGAGGAAGAGATAATATAGAGGGAGATCAAAAAGGATCAATGCATAAGGCAAAGTATTAGATGGAAAGAGAAGATTGCAGCCTTTCTGAGAAAAAAAATGGTAAATGAGGAAAAAATTATGAACAGCAGAAATCAAGTAGAGATAAAAAAAAGTTAAGTAGGATAAGAAAACAGGATGATGCAAATTTCTGATTAGATCATACATTTGTGGATTAGTCTAAGCTAAGACCCTGTTGCCCTTTTTTTGGGGTGCTTTGTTGGGGTTTTTTTTTGGTGAGGGAGAGAGTTTATCCATGTTTGCCATCACCTCCAAATCATCAGGACAAAAAAGCCAGACAGAAATAGAAAAGCATATGGTGCAGCAGTCAGATGCTATGGAAATAGGTAACCCCAGGACAACTGGAAGACTACCACAGATGCTTTATTGGGTTAAGAAAACCCACAAAAACGAACAACAAAACCACCAACCCACACCCACCAAAACAAAAAAACCACCACGAAAAGCCAGAACAACTCTAATCCACCAAATCAAAGCACAAAACCCATCAATACCCCCAAAATCACATTCAGGTTCAATAAAAGGTATCTTGGTGATGCACAGCAGTCAGACCAGTTGAATTACTGGTTATTTCTACTCCATGAAAGTCAAAGCAGCACACACACAAAAAACTCTCACAGCAGCTACTGACTGGGGTAACTGGGACACTCTCAGTCCATTCATTTTTTTTCATCACTTTGAAAAGCAAGTACCAGCTGACACAGAACACAAGCAATGGGGGGAAAAAAGTAACAGCTTAAAGAGATCTCAGTCTCCTTTCACTGAAAAGAGCAAGAATTCACATGCAGAGAAGCTAAATATAGGTAACCTCCACTCTTTCTGCTGTTCCTTGAATCCCAGTGTCTGTCCTAAGCACAGAGGTGGAGAAGCACTAGAAAGACCAAACCCTGATAGACCCCAGAAGAGAAAAAAAACCCAAACCCAACAACAAAAAAACAGAACAAGAAGCCCCCTAAAATTCATAACCACTCAAAAATTAAAAGTTGAAATTTATACAATACATAGAAACTAGGGCTAAGAGTCAAAGATACGTCTTCAAGAAGAAGTAAATGCTCCAATGAAGCTTGGATTTCAAAGATTTTTAACAGGAAAAAATGCATCTTTATGTTCCAACATTAAGTAACATTCAATATGAAAACCATTAATGTCTGGAGTGGTACAAACTAATATTTTATGGTAACAGTAACCCTTGTATTAGAGTTACAATCATTGTAACTCTTTACACTAAAGTAGTGTAGGTCAAGGACAGTCTAGAGATCTGTATTTCCTGAGATAGACAATGGATTTAACAGCTTCCCAGTCTGTAATTCCCAAAAACAAAAAAAGAATCATGTGCTAGGACTTGTTAAGCCTAACCCAGTACAGAAAAGTTAAACTTCACTTTCTAATGGCTTTGATGCACTGTAAGAAACAAAAGAATATGAGCATTCCAATCCTGAGTGGGACAATTGGGAGTGAAAAATCTGTTACAGGAAACTTAGATCCACAAGGAGATTAAAAAGCAAGAGAACACCAGAATTATTTGGACCAGTTGGAAGGCCACAATCCCCAAATACTTTGCTCCCTACCCTGCCTTGTCTGAAGAAGGGTCTTGCATACAGTTGCATTTTTTTTTCCAACTGATAAATAAGTATCATGCTTTGTTCACAAGTGACATTTCTTTATCAAGTTTCAGTGTCTCGTTGAAAAACAAAGCACTGGTCTTTTGACCTCACATCAATGGTGAGCACACAGCACTCTTGTGAAACACAAGAGTCTCTGCTTTTCTTAGAGTCTCAGCAAGGAGACAGAAAAGCATCCCTTAATTTTTGCCACTGAAGGGCTAATATTTTAGTAAGCAGACTAAAACCCACCACTAGGATTAATTTTCCTTCCAGCTCCCTGCCTTTGCTCTTTAGAATCTATTTACATGGTACATAAATTATTTTTACAGAAGAACAAAAAATAAGGTAATTCTTTCCCTCCTCTCACACAAAACAATTAGAGCCATGGTCTGTAATGATGGATTGATTTCAGATTATAATTTGTGTCCACAATGTCAGAAATTCTGAAGCGTGATGCCACAAATGTAGCTTGATCCCAAGTGGTGGACAAGAACACACTGGTTATGTACAAATGTCCCCATTAGAATAAAACCCAAGGAAAAAAAAAATCATGATGTAAAGATATTCTTAGTTGCTAGATGTCATCCTATTCTTATTATCTAAAGTTTTAGAAAGTTTCCTGAAGCATATACGTCCTCCAGCATTCAGAAGCAACAAAGGGAGCAGAGATAAAGGGCCACCAGCCTAAATAAGAGCAGCAGCAGCCATATGCTGTTTGATGCTGGTGGTTTCTCATCTTTCTGACAAGCCAATAATAGCCAGTTCCTTCACTGCAGAACCACAGGCTTCTATAACTCTATATTTAACAAAGGACAAGTGACTTGTGTGATCATGAAGAGGTTAAAGATCTGAGACAATTGCTTCCACGAGCACTGCTCTAGATAAGATGACTTAATTGATGCTGTGTCGATGCTGCCTACCAGACACCACACATATGCAGATGACACGAATATGGAAAGGCTAAATAGGAGGTTTTTAAGAAGCTTTATGTGCCTTTTGTGCAAAGGCACCGGGAAAGCCAACCTTGACTAGAAAAACACACATAGATTCCAGAACACACTAAGAAAATCATGTGCAAAAGCTGGAATGCCCAGAGGAATCCTAAACGGTGTGAGAAAAGGCGATCTGCAGAGTGGGGAGGGGAATGACTGCTGCACACATGGACAGAATCACAGACTCGGGGAACTTCTGCATGCGTCCCTGCAGCTGCTGAGCCTGGCTGCCATTGTGAGTAACAGGCCAGCATCTGATTATCTTCTGGAAGGTCAGACTATTCATTATCATCCAGGCTTTAAGGATATTAAACAGCCAAGCACAAAACTCACAGCAGTTGTAATGTACTGCCTCCTCTTCTGCCCAACACAAACTAAAACGCAGAAATTATGCATTGTTTGCTTTCAATTAAAGAGAGATTCTTTGAAACAATAAACGAGCCTGAAATAAATGTAAATTATCAGATATCACACACAAGTTTTATTCTTAAAGAATCAACTTCAGCTGTTTTTCAACTTAAAATTTATTTGAAATACTGCTTTGCTGCATTAATTCAGGGCTTGGCTAGACTGCTAGCAACCTAAGCACTGATGCTGACTGTGTGATTTTTAATTCCTCTAAAACACCTGTAAAATTTAAACTTTTCATCCAACGCCATCCTTTAAAAAAAGAAATCAAACAGATAATTTCTAAAATTCACTTACGTATTAACTGGAGGCAACATTCCTCCCAAGCTGATAATTACTGCGACTCTGGAGAAGCAGCCCCATATACAAACCCTTTTAATTGAGCCACTCAAGTTTATTAATTTGCAGTGCTAGGCTGCCTTCCTCAGTTTTAATTACACTTTAGACAGCCTTGCTAAAAACAAAACAATACCAAGCTATTATTTTGTAATATTTTTCACCTAAAATGGCATGCAGGCTAAATATCCCAGAAGCTTGCACATTTATTTCTTTAAATACACACACCTACATCACCCACATGCATATAGGATATAAACTTCAAAGTACATTCTTTTTCTTAGACGTAATTTTTTCTTCTCATAACCATGATCACATCACTGAATCACTGAATTCAGTAATCCCCCTGACATTAAAATGCCACATGGTGCAGTATCATGTGTTGAAACAAGAATTCTGTGTCTTATTTACCTGGACCTCACTTGTCCTCTGCTTGATGGTATCTTCTTTCTCCTTCAGGTCTTGCTCTACATTATTCTTTTCCCTAGAAGACCAGCAAACAATGCAAGAATACTTAAGAACATCAGCCACAGCAGGTACAGTTATCCAGCCCCCTAAGCCTGTCTCTCTCTTTAAATACATAGTGAAACATCAAACACAAAAGATTTAAGGGTTTTCTGCCTTCCAAATTATTTACAAAACAGAAGCCCACATATAAGTGTGCTACATAAAAACCCTGTCTTTTCATCCAACTGCACTTCAGTGATAAGAATGGCTCAAAAATGGAAGGGGGCGGGAGGGAGAAATCAATGAAATACTGTCTCCAGTGATCTCACTGTTGCTATGGAGCACTTGTCTAATGAAAACTGCTGGGAAAAGTGGGAGGGATTGCATCAGATTCCATCTCTTAACCCCTGCAAACACAGTAATGCCTATGCTAAGGGCAGCTAGGAAACATTTCCAGCAGATCAATCTAGCTGCTTAATTAATTGCCTATCAGATTTAAGATGTATTTTATCTGCTGCTAAGCTCAGTCTCAAGAATTAAGGTTAGCTTGCTGTAACCACTGTCTGCTTAGAGACACCCTACCTACCTATTTGCTGTGTCATATCCAGTCTCACTCTACACACATTTATTCAAGTTTAAAAGTGACTACTGTTGACAGGGGAATTACCATCAATACATTCTTGGCAGTCAGATATAACAGTAGACTTAATGGGGAAAAAAAAACCAACAAAAAAATCACCCTACACAAGTCTGAAGTGTTACTGTTTTAAAAATATAAGAGCATTTAACTCCAGAAACCTTTTCTCCTTCCAGAGATGCAGGAGAGCATTGAGCTTTAAATTTTTAACATTTTCTTCTGTACACAGATATTGACTGTCATAAAAATGGTTAATAAATTATCTCATGCATTACAAGTTAGAATTTGAACAATGATAAACCTAACAACAATGAATGCAATACCACACAGAAAAGCAATCAAATCACTAATACATACTGAAATCAAGACAACTTCATATTTTAATAATCACAGGCTGAAGTTATTAATCCCAATGTTTACTCTCATCTGATACAGAAGAAAGTATTTCTGCCTCCAAAGTAAAACAGGTCTACTGTAAGTTCTCTTTACTCAAGTTTAGGAGTATCTGTCTCCTCCTAAACCATGTACAACGGAAAACAGAAAAAATTCAGATGTCATAGACCTTAAATGAGCAATTTACAGATCATAGAATAATTCGGTTTGGAAGGGACCTTAATGATCATCTAGTTCCAACCCCCCTACCATAGGCAGGGACACCTCCCACTACATCAGGCTGCTCAGTGCCTTGTCCAGCCTGGCCTTAAACACCTCCAGAGAGGGGGCATCCACAACCTCTCAGATCATCTTCTGCTATTATTTATCTCAGCAGCTGATTAAAGACCATTTGCTCAACATGCCCAAAAGGAAGGCTTACACAGAAGGAAACAGAAAGATGAGGAAAGAGGGACTTGGAAGAACAAGGCTGGATTTTTTTTTTTTCAGGGTTTAGGTGTGAACCATCAAGATCATAAAATCTTAATAATTTTCATTAAAAGCTACAGATCACCCCCCCTAGCTCAATAAGCAACTCTCTGTAGCATAGTTGCACTTGGGTATTTGAAGCCTTGCAACACAGGGTTGAAACAAGAAGTTCTGTTGATTTTTGCCTTCTGTATCTTCCCCTGAACAAAGGATTTCAATCTCAGTAAAGCACTTCCACAGGACAGATCTAAACACAAGTCAGGCTGAAAAAATATCTTCAAGCCATCAGCCCCACATCAAGCACAGCAAACATCCAGGCATATTATTCCTGACTGAAGATAAAAGAGAATTATTGACTAGGTAAACAAACACTTGTTATTTTTTCCTGCTTGGGTATGAAAATTGAGCAGGAAAGAGGGATGCAAGCAGCTATATAAGCTTTAATGTACAGTTTTTCCCACCCTGATGTCACTGATATGTCTAAGAGACTGTCAGAAAAAAGATCACTTTTACTCCAACACATGCCAGGTACCTAAATCCTGCAATCTGGGCTATGTTAAGCAAGCAACAGGATACAATACCCACCCACTGGCAGCTTACACTAGCCAAATCACAACACAAACAATGAATTGGAAAAAAGAAAAAAAAAAAAATCAAGTGAAAGAAGTATTGTCAGGCAGAACAAGAAGAGCTTAGGAAGCAGTCTCAGGCAAAGGAAAAATAAGCTGAGTGTATATAGTCCACACACAACACATCCCTTCCTCCCCCACAGTAATGTTTTTTTTGGGGTTGGGTTTTTTTTTCTTTTGAAAAAAATACAACACAGACCTACTTAATTCACTAATTTTTCTGGTACGCCCCTGTAGGAATGCTCAGCAACTGAAAGAACCAAAAAACCAGGCAACAATACAATAGTGATTTATTGGATATGACAGGTTTCCTGGATCATCAAGTCCCTTACCACATCGGTACTTGGACAAAAAAGAACAACTCCAAGCCAACCATGGTCTTGCCAATAAAGGACTCTTGTAATCAATTCAAGTCTATTTATGATGAAAGCAATGCAATTTCCCTCTGTATTTTAATAGTAATCAGGTTAGGAGAACCTCAGAGTAAAATAAATTAAAAAGCAACCACTAAAAATAAAATAAAAAAACCCCCTCATGACTAAATTACTAAAAAAAAAAAACCCAATAGATTCTCCAATGCAGACATTTCATTATTTACAATCAAATAATCTTAGTAAATCCATTAAGTTTCATTGTAATTTTGTGAATGGAATAATGTATAAATGGGAGGCAGTATTTGGGATAGCTGACAAGTGATGAGTCAGGAGAGGCATTCAAGATAAGTATGAAATAATCCTGACCAGGCTTGTCAGTGTGCAACACTTAAAAAACTATCTTGCTATAACAGCAAAAAAAAAAAACCCAAACCCTAGTTCTTTTCCATAAGTGACAGTTGACTTTTCACGAAGCTGGTACCATTATCTTCACTCACAGCTGCTCAACATTTCTTATTTTCACATCTATTTGCTACTCTGGGAATTCCTAGTGCAGTAGTAATTTAGTTTGATAAAGCTAAGAAAGAAATAACTGTCTGGGGTTTGCTCAGTTTCTTCTCCCCTTTGCTCCCCCTCAGTCACTTCCAAACCAGATGTTAGAAGAAATAATCAAGTCTACAGTAAAATTTTTAACAATGCTCTGCTAGGAAGCTGTAGTGCTCTGAAATTTGAAATAATGGCTTGATGCAGGTGTGTCCTACAGGGAGAGGTTGCCCTGTTTTTCTGAAGACATTTTGCTGTTCCCTTTTGAGAAACTAATTATCAGCTTTATGGTCCTTTTAGCCTGATTTATATAGAATACAATATAACTGTTGCTGCCTAATATATGTGAAAGATGGCACCTCTGTTGAGATAATGCTAAGTACTTAACAGGCTTAGAGAGGGATGTAGAATTACTAAAGCTTAGGAAAAAAAAATCATGGAATCACTGAATGGTTTGGGGCAGAAGGGAGTTGTAAAGACCATCTAGTCCATTCCCCCTGTCCTGGGCATGGCCATTTTTCCCCAATCCCACTCATTTGCAAGCTGTAGGTAGCTTTGAATGCATGACAGCAAAACAGGGCTTTTTGGGGAAGAAAAATGTTATATGGCTCAAAAAAAGAATATTAAGAACATCTGGTCTAGACTCCCACAATGTTGATTAAAAAAGCTTCAAATAGCTTTCTAAAAATACAGAGCAACTGAATCAGAACTTGGAGGCAGCAATGCTGACAGGCTCAAAATGATGCACACTCCACAACATCTCCTGGCAAATAATTTCTCCTACCTGAGAATTATCCTCACTAATAAACATTTGGTATTTTAGTCTTCATCTGACCCTCAGCCTCTGCCTTCCTGACACCATTTTTATTGACTTAGAGCTAAAAAGCTATTGGCTACCAGAAATCTTTCCCATATAAACTACAGAGGAACAAACGCATCACCTGACTCAGTCTCTTAAAAACCTATATGCAATACATATTGTTTAATAATGAACAAAACCAACTTCAGTTTAAATTATGTTTTTATATGGTTACTACACCAAGACTGAAATGGTACTTCCCTAGTTCTATCAGAAATGGGGATTTGCCCAAGATGGCAGAAAAATTAATCTGTTGCCACCTCTGTTCAGGGAAGGTAATGTTTACTCTGCTGCCTAAATAACTCTTCTGCAGCAGCTAAACAATTTCCAATTAATAAAAAAATTAATTTTATTGAATAAAAAAAAACCCAAACAACAAAACAACATTTCACTTGTGTCACAACTCACTTCATGGGTGAGTTTCATAGTCATTCTCTATTATACTCCTCCAGTTCTGCTCTGAACCCTTGAATCATAGCTCAAAGTACATTTCCCATTTTTAAAAATAAATACATACTAATATATGCCCCTACTGTATTTTCAACAACCTGGTATCACTCATATGCATCTTGAATAACTGCCTGAGTATGTTTGTCCCCAAAGAAATGGAATCAATGACTTTCCAAAGGCCCTGGCACCTCACATCAAGACAAGAACAGCCAGGCTTGTGTGCTCAGCTGCAAGCCCACCTACTGAAAAATCTACTTCATCTAAAAATTTATGCTAGGGAACAACTTATTTCCCTCTCAGATATCAGCAAATACACATGGTTGTGAATTATATTTCAGCCTAATAAATGTAAGAGCCCAAAACTGGCGTCCATACAAGCTAAAGAACAAGAGAGGAAGGCAAAGCAAGAAGAAGTGAGGGGGCAGTGGGTGTAATAAGAGGAAGAACAAGCAGTTGAAGTGTAAAAAACATTTATGTATTTAGGAAACAGACTGTGCTTTGACACATTGCCTAATTAAATCATTCCTGCAAGTGACATAAATAATACAGGCAGATTTCATCATGACAAATCACCCTCACTTATAAAATACTAGCATAAACTCTTCTTAACTGATTTTTCTGAAAATCTGTGATGGCACCAAAAAAACGACTGAAGAAATACATCCGCTATGTTTTGAGAGTATGATGAAGACTACGCTACACTGGAGAACTCAATTTTATTAGTCACTTGAACTCACTTTCTCAATTACCTTAGAAATAATTATTAAAACCCAAGGATCTACAGAACCCAAATGACTAATTTTTCTCAGTGCAGCAATCTATCTTATTAAATAGAAGCAAATCTACCTTTTCCACCACATCCAAAGCCTAGCAGAAGTCCATATACAAATTGTCATCCTCCCACTCTCTACCCCACATAGCAAGGAAGGGAGATGGAAAAGATATCCTTTGAATTCCCTCTACAAACTATAATAACCATCTATATGATGGTTTTGTCACCCTAAAATCATCTGCTCCATTCTCATTTGCCAATAAAGATGAGGAGGGAGCATTTCCAGAATAAAATGCTAAGACAGGTAGAAGAGTAGAAGTCTTAAACAGCATTGCAGACACTTAAAGACAGGCTCACTAGTTATCTTAGCAGAGCAGACTACTACTACTACCTGTTTTCTCTTATGCATTGAGTTGTTTTTTTAAAAATGAACAAAACCAGTAAACAGCACAATTCAATTTAAGGCAGTTATGACTATTCCTCCTTTACTTACCTCTGCAGGTCTACTATTTCATTGTTTAAGGTATCAAGTTCTTTAATTGCAGAAAAATCTGCTACAGAATTCTGTCCTTGAGTACTCTGAAAAATTAAAAAAAAAGAAAACTGTTAGTTTCTGGTTTATGCTGTCCAAAAAGTTACCCTCTTCACTTTTTGTTACAGGACAAGCTTTCTTTTTGTAATGAATCACTAGACACTCCATTTCAAGTCTTCAACCCTAAAAATCCCAACAGTCCAGATGCAATATTGATAGGCCACTACATCTGGTAATTCAAACAGGGAGTGCGTCCTGAGATCTTACACAGAATCATCAGAACACAAAAAAAATACTCTAGTTCTTACAGTTAATATTTACGTGGCTTCCTAGCACTCATTTAAGGGTGGTTTGGTTTGCATACTCTATTTATATTTCTTCAATTTGGTGATCCTCCTGGTGCAGAGTGGAGGGAACTTTAATAATGCAAAGACACAAGTAAGTTAGTACCACAAATAAGTTTCCATTTACCTAATGATTCTAAATTAGGAAAAAAAATTAATTCTGTTTGAAAGAAGTACACATAAATTACCAGAGAACAAATGCTGAAGACACAAACTAGCAAATACTGTAATTGCTCTACAGTGCTTCTAAATCAGCTCCTTCAAGTCATCTAGGACAAACACAAGGTTCAGAGGAAAAGTGTGTGTATATATATATTAAAAAAAAACCCTCTAAAAGGCTAGTGACACTCCCAAAATAAAACAAAAGTCTTTAAATGCTGAAGTTTCTCTAAAGATAAATCAAGATGCTATTAACTATTAATTTTTTTCAAGCTTTTTATTCTTTGGGTAGAACACCCTAACAAATCAAGATCCGTGAAAAGACTTAAACAGCAAATCTGAGCACGCTGTGAGGATACCATTAATTGGAGCTATAGATTATTAATCCATATTTAAGTAGAACAAATGGCATGAACAGAGAATTAAAAAACCTCCATATAGATATTCTTGAATTGGTTAGCACACAGTTTCTCAAATGGCTAAAATAGCTGTGAGGTTCATGCCTGTTCTAAAGGAATTTTGTGAAGTTGTTCTCATGATGTTCCCATGAGAAAGTTTTTCTTTCTCCTGGGAAAGGGAAAGAAGGAAAACCAGGAGGACAAACTCTTCCAAGACTTCCTCCTATCATCAGTCAAGAATCACACTGCACACTAACACCAGCATCAAACAAAGCAGAGTTATTTAAAGTTATTCTGGAGAACTGATATGGAGATTGACCATAAAAGCCAACAGTTTAGTTGAAATATACAAGTTAAAGGCAAAAATTAGAACTATTTTAAGACACTTAAAAAACATTGCAACATGCATGTCGAATTTTTTAATACATAATAATAGTAAAAGTAAATTCCCATCAAAAATTAAGTTTAAGAGGGGCTTGCACCTAAGTCCTATTCATGGGATCTGCTCTCCAGCCTCAAAATTAAAATAAAGGAATGCTATTGTGGTAATAAAATTCTGTAAGGAAACCAAACATTAGTTAACAGCAATATACATCTGAACACCAACCAAGGAGGACACAAGTTTAACTTTCTCTACTTCAAAATCTTAACAGATTATCATACTACTAATTGATATTTCTGACCTTTATGTTGGCCAATTCAGAAGATGCAGCCTATGTTTTGGTGTTTTTCTGTTTTCTTTTGGGTTGGTTGGTTTTTGGTTTTTACAACATAAACCATGTCACTTCAAGGAAAAGAGTAAAAAGCCAGTTCCTGCCCACTGGTTGTATCCTTTGGGTTAAACACTTCAACAATAATCTTGGACAAACTGGTTCTTCCATATCAACAAGACAGAATCGCTTTTGAAAAACCTCTAAATGATCTGAAGCTTCATCTTTGTCTAGGAAAACAAGTTCTTGGAAAGGATTTACAGAGCTAACTAAAAGCTAACTTACTTTCACAGTATTTTTACTCTTGTAGTTTAAGCTAGTAACATAAAAAATGAACAATTATGTCTTTGAGAGTTCTATAAAAATAATTTGCAGACAAAGAACAGCAGTAACCAACACTATTCACAGAATCACAGAACCCTAGAGTTGGAAGGGACCTTCAGAGGCCATCTAGACCAACATCCTGGGCAGAGAGCAGGGACATCGTGCACTAGCTGCTCAGAGCCTCAGCAAACCTGGCCTTGAATGTCTCCACAGATGGGGCCTCCACCACATCTCTGGGCAACCTCTCCCAGTGGCTCACCACGCTCATGGTGAAAACCTTTTTCCCTAATTGCTAAATTTCCTTAACTACTGAAGGGCTTCACTCCAGCCACAAAATCTATCCTAATCAGGTGTTAACTACTAAAGGGGCTACATTGATCCCACCAAATGTGTTGTGATCGCATTTTCTGCAATGTAAGCAGTAAAACTGTGGCTATTACTCCTAATGATGTCAACTATAGAATGGTCTGGACCTTAAAGATCATGTAGTTCCAAACCCCCTGCCATGGGCAGGGACTCCTCCCACTAGACCAGGTTGCTCAATGCCTCACCCAGCCTGGCCTTAAACACTTCCAGAGAGGGGAGATCCACAACCTTTTTGGGCAACCTGTTCCAATCTCTCACCACCCTCTCCTCACCTTTCTTATCTCCAGCCTAAATCTCTCCTCTTCCAGTTTGCATCCAGGCCACATCACCACTTCCACAGCAATTTTAATAGGACAAGACATAGCATTTTTCTCTTTGGAGTTTAAGCAGCACATATTACTAACAGGTAACAGCAACAGAGCTCTTGGGTTCAAGTTAAAACCTTGGGGTTGTTCTAGGTGAAAATCAGCAGTAAGTCACATACACTGATATGTCAGAGAAGCGTTGATATTTCAATGATTATGCAAGAGTCTTAGAAGGATGCTCATTATTAAACTAACAGACAGTAAATATTAGAAAAGCAAAGATTCTCTAACCTTGAGAAAGCAGAGTTAACAAACTGACAGAATAATAAGAATGAAAAGCAAAATGGTGCAGAATGGAAAAGAACAGTCCAAATTAGAAAAGAGACATAGAAAGGAAAGCAAACATACAAAAAAAGATTAGTAGAGTTGCAAATAAAGCAATTACTTTTTTTAAAAAAAAACAGAATGTAAAAAGAAATTAGCTATCAGTTATAGAAACTCAAAAGTACTGCCAAAATTTTGAGTTTCCTGGGTTTTTTTAGGTGCAAATTTTTCATTCTGTTTAAAAAAGTTGCAGAATTAGGTAAATGTTTTTGCACAACCAAGAAAAGGTAAACCCCAGCAGACCTCACGATGCATAAAACAAGAATTTATGATGAGCTCTACCATTCTGGTAAACAGATTTTGAACTGCTGAGATAAAGTACTGCTGGATAAGGATAGATGGCAATCAACAGAATATGAAGACATTTAAACTACCTGTGAAGTACAAAATGAAAAACTTTTTACTTTTAAAAACTTTAAATAGGTAACTCTGAACTCTATTTAGTTCACATTGTTATCAGACTTTGTGAAAATGAAATGTAAAGAAGGAAAAAAAACATTGAACTTGTCCACATTATTTCAAATACAAACTAAAATTTCTTTAGACAGCCAGTAGAAGGATTATACTTTCAAAAGAGAAAATAATGCTTTCTCAACATAAGAACTCTCTGCTTGGTTGGCAAGGATAATAAACAACAGCATCATTTTGAAACATGAATAGAAGAATGTTTGTCAGTTCTTTGAACTTCAGGCCTGTTTTCTTCTTGGTATTATGATAAATTTAAGCTGTGCCATTATTTGAAATATTTCTCATGTAGCCTTTGAAACTAAACCTCTCTTTTGTGCTTTATACCAAAAACGCCCAACTCATTCTTACCTTCTGTAGACTGACACCCCTTTCTGAAGGTGGAATCATCTCTGGAGTCAGTGCCTGAGGTGGATCAATGCCCTTTGTTAACTTCTGATTAATTAAGTAGAAAGCCAGAGCAAACTGATCTTTTGAAAGCTTCCCGCAGTCCTTTGTGTCACAGAGTGCCCTGTACAAGGATGCACATGAAATATATCAAAACATTTTCACAGTTAACACAAGTTTATCCAATTTCATTACAATTCTTAAGTTAGAAGTTGTGATAACTGCATCTCAGAGGGATGAAAAAGCACCAAATTTTTCCTATCACGATGCCCTGCAATAGCTTATGATGGGGAAAGAATTAAAAAAGCTGTAATAAAAGACACAAAGTGGAGTGAGATGCTGAGAATTACACACAGAGAATTATCTTCACCAGCATGTGGACAGTATCAGTATTTAGACACTCCAGCAACACTATGATGTCCTAAATGCAGGGATTTAGTTGAAATATTTCTAACAGTATGCATTCGGGCAGTGTAATTCCTCCCTCCCCTAGATGCCAAGCATAGCATAGACTTGGTTTTCCTCCCATTTCTATCCCAAAACAGAAACAAGTATGTTCCTACTGCTCATACAGAGGCCATGCTATGTTATACAAAATCTAACTTGCACTTTCCACAAACACCAAATGCAGCACTTTCCATTTAAAGAGGTAGGAATGAGTGAGAATCATGCCATGGTCTCAACAGCTGTCATGAAAGAAACCCTACCAGATATGTGCAAGGAGAGCAGAAGGCAGTCCCGTCTTCAAGAATAGTTCTCTGGCTTCTACACCTGACACAAATCCATCCATGTCCTTGTCAGTTTTCACAAAGATCTCATCATACTTCATTTTGTCTGCAGGCGACACGACCCACTGAAAGAGCAGAGGAGATGGAAGGGAAAGCAAAATAAACAGCTAAATCCACAGTGCTAACATACAGGTGGTTCAGTTTTTCAGATTGTTACTTTAAAAGTTACATATTTCAAGGATCACAGCACAGATATAAAAAGCTATAGAGGTGTCTAGCTCACGAAACACTTTTATCTTACAAAACAGAGACGCACAGAGATTCACAAGGAATTTCAAAAAGTAGAAGCAAAGCATTTACACCAGTAAAGCATCAAGGCTGACTGGTACTGCTCTGCCGCTTTGAAAGTATTCCCTGGAGTGTGGATCTCCTCCCAGCACAGGGAAAAGCCAAATTTGATAGTAAATAGGACTGTGAATGAGCAAGATCTATCAATTTTATTCCTCTTTATACAGCTAGAGAGCTTTAGCTAGCGGAACTTACTGCTCAAGCCCAGACTGAGTAGGCACACTGTAGACTGTAGAATCTATCTCTTATCAAGGTAAAGATGGAAATTTGAGCCACTTCTCTTACTTCAGCAACTTTTCCAAACACTTTGCTACTCTAAAGATGTTTAGGGTTTTGCTTTTGAGTGAAAATAGTTTCAGTTGCATGCTTATGAGTGTTAATTAATTTTAGCACACAAGGATACTTAACAGATGAATCCCAAAACATGCACTGAAGCACTCATCCAGAATGGCACTGCCTTGTAATACGAATAACATGACTTGCTGTCAGTCAGCCAAGTAAATTACCAGATGAACGTCTTGGCACCTCCAGAATTAAGAAGCCAGTTTCTTAGTGATGGCTCAAATATGGACAGCCAAATCTCCAAGCAAGATATCATGCATTAAGCACTAAGTTCTCACCTTAGGTCTCCTTCTCTATTTATTTTTCTCATTTTGAATAGAACAATCATAATGCAGTGGAAAAATTCTGGATTCTAAAATGGCCAGGATTAACTAAAATGCGTGGAAGAAGATGGGAGGCATCAAGCATCTCAGTAAAAGGAACAAGTACCAAATCTCACGTGTTTTAGTGGATAAGCCAGAGCTATTTTGTTCTGCTCCCATTGCTTGCATTTATCCATTCCATTTTCATTAATGCCTTCTTCAAATACCATGCAAGTGCACATATGTAACAGCACATACATGTTTTCAACAACTTGTGTTAAGAATTTATCTCTATTCAAATCACTTTTCAGTCAGAAGCCTTACGTTCTGCAGACACGTGCCTCAACAGCATTTTTGAACTACTGCCTTATTATTTTGACCCTTGAGTTGAGCTTAATGCCTTGAAGTATTTTATTTTAAAATCTTTACTAAATAACTTTTTCATCCCATCTAGAAAATGCAGAACAAGATTCATTTCACACCTCTCCACCTGGTCTTCCCATGAGCCTTTTCAAATTCATCAAGAAAATCAACAGGCCAAGAAGGAGACTAAAAACTTGTATGAAGACTCTACATACAGGCAGTCTCCAAGGCATGGCATTAAAAGTAGAAATCTTCTAACCCCAAGTAACTTCAGCATTGTACCTGTGTTGAAGGTGTTTTGGCAGCTAAAATGCCCACAGGTGGCAAGGACTGATGAGAGTCTTTGGTAGATGCTGAAGGTGGAATTAATGCCATCGTTCCTGGAACACTAACAGATTTTCTCTTGGATGGTGGCACCAAGGCTGCAGGCAAGGACATTGGCACTGGTTCTTTCTCCAAAGCACAGTACACCAAAAACATGGCCTGAACAAGAAAACAAGGTTTGTGGATGTAAATGTAAATGAAAGAAATAATTTCTTAACCATTTTTTATTGCATATCGCCTTTATGCATCCCCTCAGCTGAACTGCAGCTTATTGCCTTCTGCATTTAATAATTACTGCTTTCTTTTGACATTCAGAGCTGAGCAAATGAAGTTCAGCATCTTTCATAACATGAAAATTATTCTTCTAAAT
This sequence comes from Turnix velox, assembly GCA_013400935.1. Taxonomy (NCBI): domain Eukaryota; kingdom Metazoa; phylum Chordata; class Aves; order Charadriiformes; family Turnicidae; genus Turnix; species Turnix velox. The sequence continues at coordinate 8,339 of VZTY01016401.1, read as the reverse complement.
GTTAACAAGCTCGTACCACCTCTAGAAGAATTTTATTTAAAAGAACACCTCAAATACTTAGTGAATTAGAGTACTTTTTCCAGGAATTGCACCACTCAGCAGCTCTTTTTCTGCTGCAGTCATGTTTTAATAACTTTGACTGTTGTTCAAGACAGAAATGCATTGTAAAGGAGGTTTATAACATTTATCAATTGATCTCAAATATCTCACTGGTGAACAGCAAAGCTCTGATCACAAAGCTAAAAGTCTGAAAAATCACAGTATATATGCAAGAAATCAAATACAGTACTAAGAAGGAAACTAAAGGAATTGGTTTCCAAAAAAAATGAAGCACATATAGATGCCTGAAGATGTTCAAAACAATATTCAAGGAAGCCAATTCCTACACTTCTATCCTTTCTCAAAAATGTACGTGACAGCAGAAGAAGGTAAATTAATCATATTTATATTACAAAAAAACCAAAAAACAAACAACAAAAAAGCCAGGTTGTGACATTTTCCTTAACACCAAATCTTCACAATTATACAGGCACACTTCATTTTATTATTTTAAATCTTGACTCTGAAAGACTCTGAAAAAGTCTGGTTTTAATAACTTAAGCCCTCAGAGGACAGAAAGATCCCATTACTTTTTCAAGACTCTTTCAATGAAACATACAGATAAGATATTTTTTATCTTTCCCAAATCTTTAAAGATAGGTTTGCTATTTCCCTACATAAAATGAACTCTTTCCTCCCAGAGTGAATGCATAATTCCTTCATCTCAATTCATTTAGATGCAAAATCAAGCTGACATTTTTGAGAAATATTTGATGCGTGGTTATTATCACATTGAAGACTTAACATGGCCTTCAGAAGCAAAAGCCTCCCACTGCCTTCTCACTTGCCATCTCCTAGGGGAGGTCATATATATTTACCACTTCTTACATTATTTCAATAACAGTGTCAAAATTCTACCTAACTTTAGGAGAATTTATGCATAATTCCTTTAAAGTCTTCTACAAAGGTCTCTTGAGGCATTCAAGTACTATAAATGTTGAAGCTTAAGGTAAAACTTACTCAGTGGAAACACATACTTTCTCATGGGGTAGCAGACCACAGGTTTAAGTTTTTAATGGCTGATTTAATCTACAAAAAAAGGTTCCTGCTGTGAGAAATATCCAATAAACTGAAAGAAACATTAACTAGTACTAAAACTTCAATAAGGTCTCTGAATAAAGGCAATAAACAAACCTCAGAAACAGTCAAAAACTAATAGGCAATGCATCTATTTTAAACCTCCGTCAGCAGGCTTTCAGCATCCCAAGTGGCAGAAGATACTTACGACTGCAAATTCATCTTGATCCAGCATTCCATCACGGTCAATATCACTCAATTCCCACACCTACCAATAAAAAGCAGAATATAAACCATGTTTGTTTGAATTACAGCAGTTTTCTATGTAAATCTGCATTAAAAACAGGATTCCCTCCACCATATCCTAAGTTACATTAAGATTGACACTATTAATTGACAGTATACTTCAGTGAGCAGCATATATTCATACAAGAACCTCTCTTTTTTTTTTTTGAATGGTTTAAGTTGGACACAGAGCCCACTAATACCACCCTGCCCTAAATTAAGTACTTAAGAGTACACAACACTGAAGCACCATGGTAAAAGACAATTTATAATTTTTTTTCCCTTTTATTTTTTTACAGTTTAAGCCATTCCATAAGAAAGGACTTGAGAGTTAGGCTTATCACACAAATCTTCAGTTTGAAAAACAGACATTCCTGAGCATATTGGTGGATTAACAATTAGATAGAAAGATATTCTTACTCGTCCTAAGATATCCACTGGCAGTTTTGAGTTAAGGAGCACAGGTTTCACCTTCTCCCCTGACAGAAGTCCATTCACAGGATTTAGGCTGTCAAAAATAGCATCATATTTAGCCTTGTCTTCCAGCTGTAGGGACAGAAATAAAGTATTACTTAGGGAAACAGTCACACCTGTAGCCTGAGCAGTAGTAATTCTTAAATAACTTAAAAAAATAAGTTACAGTTGGAAACGCACACAAACAAACAGAAAACACTATTACTGATTTTATCAGTAAGTCAGCTAGAGACTCATCCACTTATCCAAAACCCATTGCAATTTATTCTTCAATTATTTTCATGGCTTTGGGTGACTATTCCACATAAATCAAATTGCTTAAGATTATGAGATTTCTCAAGGCACAGACAAGTTTTATCAAATTAGTTCTACTGGCTCAATTATAGATTTGAAATCAATGATGATTTATCATACTTTATAAACTATAGCTATCCAGGAGCATTGTCTCTCTTTCAACCTGACTTAAGTTTTCTTGCAAACTAGGTCATAATTCTAGACAACAGCTTCATCTCTAGTTTACCTTAACAGCCCATGGTACATCACTTGATGCTGTTCCACTGAGTAGCAAAGGACTGTTTGTATCAGTCTAAAGAAAAACAAGAGAAAATCTCATATTAAAAGATATGATTCTGACCTTGCAAAGCTATTCCCCTCTTCTCAAAGCCAGAATTGCATTTTAGTCATTTCTACCTTAGATACAAAATTTGGATTAAGTAGTTCAAAATGTTTCTTTTGTTAAGGAGACAACTCTAATAGAACAAATACCATATATATTCAAATCATATTAAAATCAAATAAATTCCAAATTAAAACATGCAGATTCTCATTCCACATTGCTTAATTGTCCCCTAATGCCCTACAGAAGTGTTCAGTATTTAAACTAAAGCTTCCTAATAATTTATTGTAAAGCGATTTTAGTTAATGAGTTCATATGTTTAATTAAAAAAAAAATCTCTTACAAATCTTGGTGGAGGAACAGGCAAATTAAGACTACTCAGGGAAATATCCAGTCCATTCTGTGCACATGCCACGAGTCGTAAAGCCACAAAAAATTCCTACAGGAAAAAAGGAGAAATTTTGAAGTATTAATTACATTGGAATACTAACATTTCAGAAGAATTAAGAAGTTTTCCAGTATTACTATTTATACAAAGGGTTGCAAATGGTTTCAAAAGGGAGTCACAAAGTGACAGAAAGCAACTACTGAATTCATCCAGTGAGGCAAAACCTTTAATTATTAACTCAAAGTATTTAATAACTTCCTGGTTAATGCAGTCAGTTCTCTGCACTCAGTTCTTCTATACCAGAGCAATGACAACTTAAAATAGCCATTACAGCTACTAGTGGAGGAATCAAGTTGATCCTAAAGGTGATCAGTTGATGGAGGGGGAGGAGAGAAATGAGAAAAATTACCCAAAAGAAATCTGGAAAAAGAATAAAATTGTTTGGTACAAGCACCTTCTTTTCCTGCCATGGGATGAAGCAGCAATTTCTCCACTGTTTAAATAATTACACTTCAAATTGCAATGCACATTAGAGCTTTTCATTAGCACCAACAATACCTAAGTCTGACACACTGCCCATCTCTACAGCTTTAGAAGAACAACTCCAAACAGAATGTACTAATGTCCAGCAAAATTAGATAAACTCTAAAAAGAAATCTCAAGATTTTACTAGAATTTTAATTTCGGCATTGTTTCCTCCACAATTTAAAGTCATCTTTGTAGGAAATACAGTACATTAGCCCTTAAATCACTTCTCAGTAGACTGAATTTCACAGCCACACAGCAACACAACTCATGATTTGAAGAAAAACCAATGAGGTAGCTTAAGGCTGCTTAAATTTATTGTAACTTACAGTGAAGTGGGAATTATATATCTATTTCCAACTAGAAAAATCTGAAAAAAAAATCAATTAGAAGAACTTTCCTGAACTAGAAGTCTTAACTTTTATCTCATTTCAAAGCTTGCTGATGGCTAGAGTAACTTCACATAAAGAATCATACCTGTTTATTCAGGATACCCTTGCCATCAGTATCAGCTAAGTCCCAAATCTAAAACACAAAAATAAGAGATACAGTTCTCACTCCATTTAGCAATGCATTCTTCAATCAGAGTTCAGGTCTTAATTTTTTCCCCCATAAATAAGTGCTATCACCAAAGTTAAGTATTGTTTTAACTTAGACCACAAGCAACGTGCACAGTAGAATAAGCAAGGATAATAAAGTTGGAAATTACTTGACAGCACAACTGAAAACACATTAGGGAAAATCAGACATCCTGTAGTACTCTAAAAGCTTTGATTTACAGAGAACACTGTGTAACTGCAGCAAGGAACAGGACAGTTAAATAATTGTCATTAAATACCTTTCCAAGCACCAAATCTGTCAATCCAGACTTTTTCAAGAAAACAGCAGCATCAGAAGCTAACACTCTGCCTGAATTAGCAGCATCAACCTGTAGAGGAAAAAAAACTTCACATGACAGACTGGCTTTTGAATTGCTCTCAAAAAGCTAGCAAAGAAGAATGCTCAAGTTAACTCCTTCACTTTGAGAACAACCTGCAGACCTCTGCAAAAAGAAAAGCTCCCTTACATTAAAAAACACATTACACTAGAAGGAAGACAGTCTGAACCAGCTGCTCCAGTTTTCATATTAATAGGCAGGCTTTGGAAGTTGGGATCTTAAACTAAACACTGCCAAACTGAACATATATTATGCATCTATAAAACTTTCACACCCTAAAACATTTTACAATGTTCTAGAAAAATATACTATTATCCCCATCTGTCAGTAGGCAACTAAGACACAGAGAATTTAAACTTTTGATTACATTTAATTTCCATCTCCAAATTAATTACTGTTATGGCTCTACTTGAAGATACTTTTACCATCTTAGAAGATGGAAATGTTTCCTCCCTGAAGTGAAACTTATTTACACAGTGAAGAAGTTGGTCATAGTTTTGGCAGAATTATCAGTCAACACGCATTTATTCCTCCCTGAATTGATAGAGAAATCATTACAAGCTCCTAAATGAAAACAATACCTCAGCTACATCTCAAAGTTGAAGAAGTAAGCAGTAAAACTTACACCACACACATAAGGACAAAGGAAATAGAGGAAAAGTTGCAAGTCTTTGAGAACTTAAATCAAAAGAATGCCTGAAGAGGCCACAATATGGAAAGAAAATATCCTCAATTTTATTCATAATTCAAACTGTCAGGCTTTCTACTTCAGACAAGATCTAGACATCATATTATATCTTACATTTTACAGATAAAAATCACAGAATGCTATCTTCAAAATGAAACTTATCTGAAACTCCAAAGAACTTGCAACATGAGAAACATTTCAGAGGACAGGAAACAGGCAAGAGAGGTCATTTACTTTCCACACTTCCTGAAGAGAGTAAGAACCAAACCCTGAAATACTACAAAGAAATGAGCATGCACAGAAAACCAAAGTGGATGTGCATAAAAAAATAACTCTGTGCTAGCATTAGGTTTCTTGGTGCCCCCTTTTGAAGATCAATGCTTTTTGAGCACTCGCAGAACACTGAATAGTCCTCATGACTCTGAAATAGCCTGCAAACACCTAATGAAAACCAGCTCTTCAGAAAGAAGAGAAAGCTTCAGAATATACAGCAAAACACTTGATGATGATGCATTGGGTCATTTACAGCCTCACAGCATTGTGTTTAACAACAATTATATTCAATGCTTTGTTTGGAACATAAGACCAAGCTGCCAAGTTCACAGGTGCACACAAGGTGTTGAAAGCAAAGAGCTCCCAAAGACAGTGAAAAACTGCAGAGAATTTATTTGTAAAGCATGTTGAGTACACACAGGCTCTGCTGACACTTCTCATTCTAACTGCTAACAAAAAAATCCTCAGCAAAGAATCCCAAGTGAAGACATCTTTTATTTTCAACCTAACTAATATAATTTTAATTCAAAAAGGATTTTTTCCCTTAAGCAAGTATTCCCTGGGCAGAGCAATAAAAATAACAAACACTATAGCCCTGTAATGAGCCCGCTTCTCAGGTTTTAAAAATATCTCATTCAGTCTGTGTGACTGTGCTCCTCACATTAAAAGCAAAAAGTTGCCAGGACACAGCACCAAATGCCCTTTTCAGTTACCTTGAACAACAATCTTGGCACCTACTCAGACAACTTCCAGCCTGGAAGTTTTCTCCTCGCTCAGTGAAAGTCAAAGCAACACCGTATCAGCTGTATTTATTTTTCATTTCCTCACCTCCAACCCAGAGGAAGGTGACTTTAAGGGATTTAAGGAGCATTCTTATTTAAACCAGTATGGGTACAGGTTTTTTTTCTGAGCAACTACTTCCCTAAATTTTACTAACAGTAAAGTGCTGATCTCAATTTTCTTTACAAACCTGCCTTGCATATTGGGATGGGGGCACCTACTGAGCATTGAAACAATGCAGAATATTGGCTTATGTTTGATTAACACACTGAGAAGATCACTGCTGCCTGTCAGTTACACACCAACTTTTCCCTGATGGGCAAAAAGCAGTTTTCATAGGTACACTGGCCAACAGTTCTCTGTTTGTAAGATGTCTTTTGTAGAGCCAAAAATAATTAAAAGTTAAATTATTAAAAAAGTGAATACATGCATCCTGTGTTTGACCTGGCAATTCCCTAAGAAATTAAGTAAGTCATCTCACAATAGAAATATATTCTAAAGCAGGGTATTTTTCTTTGAACATTGCTTACACAGTGATGGCCATGCTTAAGTCTACAGCAGAAGAATATTCTTTCTTTAACATAGAAAATTAGGGGTGTTTTTTCTCTCTAAAAGAATGTACATACCTGTCGGTAGAATTTCTCATACACAGGATTTGCACTTGAAAGCTGTAAAAGCAAGGGAGATAAAGTTAACCCTAAAAATCCACATTTCAATTCCTCTCTCCCTGGATAAAGATGGAAAACACCTTTTACTGCTTTTCCAAGAGCATTTCTACAACTAAGCATTTAATTTCTAGGCATTTCTGTAATTCTATTTCCTGTAAAATGATGAGGAAAACGACAGCTCCTCATGCTGTAACTTACAGAAGACTAGATTACTGTTTCAAGTCAGTGACACTAATCACCATCAGATTACTATCAGACAGGTCATGAGGTTAGATGGTGTCAAACTTAAGTCCTAAAGCAAGGTCACCTACAGGCTAAAGAAACTCAAAACAATACTGGGTACGAAGTGCCCTCTTATGACCACAAAACAATATAATTTTATTTCTTTATAATTCTGTGATAAATGCAATGTGTCTCTAAAACTCTCACATACCCAGTTTAATTCCCAGATTCACAATCAAATCCACATCAATGGTGTAACATAAATATACTTTAATTTAGGTTTTTTTTGTAACTTCACTCCTTAGCATAGATAACTTTTTTAAGTGGACAAGGACAAAACAGTTTCTTTGTAAGAAGCTCTTCCTTTATGAATTAATTTTTAAACCACCTAAAAGAGTCAGTCTTTTGGCTAAGCACTTTGATTTTCCCAGGTGACAATTATCAAAGAGCATCAAGAATATCACAGAACATCAAGAGGGGAAATTTGACAGAAACCAGGGTTTTAGTGTGATCCTGTTAAACTATAGGAAACGTGTGGTACCACCAGCACATCCTGAAAGACGAAGTATAGAGAACAGCCAGAAATAACAAGAGAACTCTCATTCGGAACTTGACATCTGCTCACTCAGCAAGTTTGCTGCCCCAGAGACACTTGTTTTTTTTCCCCGAGTCACATGGCATTTCTGAATCTCTAGTGGCTTTTTGGTTTGTTTTCATTTGTTATGTTTTGGTTTGGGCTTTAGTTAGTGGGTTTGGAGTTTTTTTTGGGGGGTAAGAGGGCAGGGGATGGTGGATTTATGTCTGTTTGTGAGGGAAGAGTGGGAGATAACCCTCAGATAACAAAAACTACAATATCTGGGTGTCGTGGTTTAACCCCAGCCAGCAGCTGCAGTCACACAGCTCCTCACTCACCCCCACTTATTCCTAGAAGGAGAGGGAGAAGGAAAAAAAAATTCATGGATTAATATATAGGCTGTTCAAGAGAACAATATCAGAAAATGAAAATAAAAACAATAATAAATGACACAAGTGACTCTCACAACCCAGTGAACTGAGCAGTGATTAAGAATACCTACTCCCTGGCCAACACCATTTATACAACAAACAAGACATCTATGGTGTAGAATATTCCACCAGCATTCCATCATCCTATATAGGCTTCTTCTCAGCTTCTATGGGAAGCTGAAAAAAACCCAGTCTTTGAAAGCTATAAATAACTAAACCACTATGTATTACTGACGCTCCCTTCCTACCAAATCTGAAATACAACAACTATTAAAAGAAAATTTCCTCTCCCCCAGATGAAACCAGGACAGCTGGGAAATCATCACTGGCATTCACTGCAATACATGGAGGGTGACACAGAG
>VZTY01016400.1:38574-52948 GCA_013400935.1 Turnix velox | reverse complement strand
GGGGGGGAAAACCCAAAAGACTGGAAACCAGAAGATTCTGTAATTTTAACTGGAGAATTTTGGAAAGAAAACAATTCGGAAAAGAAACTCTAATCCCATCATGATCATTCTCTCTATAGAGGCTGGAGAAACTGCTTTCTGCAAAAATAAACAGAAACTAATATTTCTGTGTAGGCCATAAATGCCAAAACATTGAAAAAACAACTTTAATTTTGTAAGGACTGAAAGGGTAAGTAATAAGTTGGCAGGGCTGCACAGACATTTGTGAACTCCCATAAATATTACCCACCACAAACCTAAATCACTGCCAGCTCTGGCTTATATTAGCCTATTGTAGTATCTTACAAGTTCCTCTGCCAGAGGATAACTGACCTTTCAAAGATTTTCTTGTAGTGTGTACATGATAAGGTCAATTAAATGGTTATCAGTTCTCTGAGGCACCAGAAATCCACAAATTTTATTTCTAATCTTTTGGATGGGCCACTACCACAAATGATGACTTACTAGCTTTTTAAGAGCTTTTTACATTGATAAAAACCCAAATAAAAAAACAGTTTTAGAGTAGTAAGTCTTGCAACAAGCACTGCTGTCCACAGATAAGCAAGGATTAGATTTAATTATGGGTTACTTAGGATAATAAACTTGCATAATAGTGGGCTCCACTTTTCAGCCAGATTCTTCTATTTGCTAAGGTAATGAAATACAACAAGGGCAAGTGTGGGGTCTTACATATGGGCAAGAACAAACCCATATACCAGTATAAATTGGGGACAGACCTATTAAAGAGCAGTGTAGGGAAAAGGGTCCTGGGGGTCCTGACTGACAGCAGGATGACCATGAGACAGCAATGTGCCCTTGTGTCCAGAAAGGCCAGTCACATCCTGGTGTGTATTGGAAAGTGCATAGTAGGTGGAGAGAGGTTCTCCTCCCCCTCTACTCTGCCCTGGTTAGATCACATCTGGAGTATTATGTCCAGCTCTGGGGCCCTTACTTCAAAAAGGACAGGGAACTGCTTAAGAGTCCAGCACACAGCCACAAAGATGAAGGGATAGGAGCTTCTCCCTTATGGGGGAAGGCTGAGGGAGCTCAATCTCTTTAGTCTGGAGAGGAGCAGACCAAGGGGTGACCTCATTCATGTCTATAAATATGGAAAGGATGAGTGTCAAGAAGATAGAGCCAGGCTCTTCTCATGACCTCCAATTGTAGGGACAAGGGGCAATGGGTGCAAACTGGAACACAGGAGGTTGCAGAGAGATAAGAAAAAACTTTCTCAGTGAGGGTGACAGAACAGTGACACAGGCTGCCCAGAGAGACTGTGCAGTCTCCTTCTCTGAAGACAATGAAGANTGCAGTCTCCTTCTCTGAAGACAATGAAGACCCATCTGGATGTGTTCCTGCATGACACAGTCTAGGTGTTCCTGCTCTGGCAGGCGGATTGGACTACATCTCTTGAGGTCCTTTCCAATCCCTGACATTCTGCGATTCTATAATATTAATCAGTATGGTAAAATTGGAACCCTCAGGTTGATTTCCTTCTATTTCCAAACTATATATTACTACACTCAAACTGGCTGAGAAAACAAACATACAGACAAGTCTTCTGACTACCATGCAACAGGTTGCAGAGTGCATGCATCAACAAACCCAGCAGCACACACTGAGAATATAAAAATGGTTGTGTGTTGTCTAAGATTCTCTACCAGAAGAATAAAACATGACTTGGAAATGAGAAAATGACTAGAACTTGGGAATTTGGAAAGAAGCACATGATTCAAGGCAAATAAGAACCACCAACTTTCCTATTAAAGTCACAGTAAATCAAAAAACAAAAAACCCAAACCAAACAAAACCAACAAAAAAAAAATCATCAATTCTAATTTAGTCCCCATGTGCTTCCCTATCTGTAGCAGAGGTCTGTGGGAAATGCAGGAGTTACACAACAACCACTATTGCATCTATTTTAACTTTTAACTACAAGGAGAAAACAGTGATGGTTGAAATAGGAAAAACTCCAGTTTCCCTGAAGGCCAGCTAGACCTGCCTACTCCACGAAGCAGAAAAGAGTCTCCCATTTCTGAGAAAAAAAACTTTTCTCTGTGGTTGTGTTCAGCCTTATCCTGTAAGGGCAGCTGTATAGACACAGCCTCATATTTCTATAGTCCTAATGGTAGGAGTTTCAGATTGGCTGGATTTAGATGAGATATATTTAAACTGTTGTTTTAAAGTAGTAAGCCATGTTAAACACACCACATTCAAATGCAGGAATAAACAAGTTAGAGCCATTGACTTCAAATGCATGCTCCCTGCCTTCCTGTTACACAACTGAGTGCTCCATCTTCCCATCTAGAAGCAGAGTCTTCACAATAAAGATGCTTTCCTGCTAGTAATGGGGATGTTTCAGAAGACAAACAGTCATCCAAGTACAACTTCAAAGAAAATCAGTTCCTAGAAGAATGTTACTTTTGCTATTCTTATTCCCTCTGCAACCTTTACGTACAGTTGCAAACCGCATAATAAAACCTAAAAGATTTTAAGTAGAGTGAGAAAAAAGCCTACATTAAAGCAAATGTAGCTTCATAATGCTTGTTCTGTTCTTTCCCAGAAAAGTATAATATGCTAAACATTTGACTTCTTAGAAAAAAAGACTTCTTTGCTTTTTTTTTCCTGCCTACCAGCAAGGAGTATGATGTCTTCATTGTGAAGTGATGCTATGAGATAAATCTGTTAAATATTTGTGGGATGTTACAGCAGTGGGGATGTCTGCAGATAAGAGAACCACACAAACCAGCCTGGCCCATTGCTTTAGCTGGAAGCAAACACTTAAAATGGCACAATCTGGATTAATGTTATCTCTTTTCCCAGCTGAAACTGGGAATTAGGAGCAAACTGAGGGGTGACCTCATTAATATCTATGAATATGGAAAGGGTGAGTGTCAAGAGGATGGAGCCAGGCTCTTCTCATGATCTCCAATGGTAGGACAAGGGGCAACAGCTGCCAACTGGAACACAGGAGGTTCCACAGAAACATAAGAAAGAAATTTTTCACAGTGAACACTCCTAAACTTCACCTCTCATTGAGAATGAAATGGAGACAGTTTCTGTGCACTGAACCAGAGTCACAGCCACATTCATCCATCCATGATTTTTGTAAGCTTTCTTGCAGATGCAACATAAGTCTTTTTGTTGACAGCACTGAACTTGAGTGAAATACAGATGTTTTAAAAACATCTTTAGATTTCTTCTGTAATACTTGATCTGATGTTATTTATATTTTGCATCATGACTTCTTGCTGTTACTCTGAGTTGTAATCCTGAGAAGTCACACTAGTACTGGCCAAAACACATCCTACTCAATGAAGGTGTGACATTCTTCCTCAGCTTTTCTGCACACAGGATCTCATCCATTCCCCAAAGTGCACACCTTTTCATCTGCCAGAACCCTTTCCCATACCCAAACGGCTACCTCCTATCTCAAAGGTCATCTCCGCACCGGAGATGGCTCTTCTTACAGGCAAGACCTAAGCAGTCACATCACCCCATGTGTTTAACTTTGAATCCTAATCCTTCCCATATACATGCAAGTAGCTGGCTTTGGGTACCCAAAAGCATGGTTGCTTTTGCCAGTTGTATCAGTCCAAATTCTCCAAATCTGATCTTTCCTCCTCATGCCCTTCTGCCAAAACACACAACACATCACACAAGAGAAATCCCAGAACACCGTTGATTTACTCTCTGGAAAGATAAAACAGATTGAATTTTGTGAATGTATTTGTCCAATATGTTAAACATATGTAAAATTACTAATCCAGTTCAGTTTTAGCAGCTGGTTAGGATCTCTGCTTTTTCCCCATAGCTGGACACAGTCTAGCAGGCTTTTAGAAGTCTTATTCTTTAGAAGTACTGACTCTACAGGTCAGGAAATAATTTCTTTAGGCAAGTTTCAAAGTACAACAGGACCAAGATGCTTTGAAAGCCAGTCTGCCAGCCAGCTTTGTCCCGCTTTGAAAACAAAAGCGCCTCTTAGAAGGCACTTTCTTAGATTGTTAATCCTTGAAAAAGAAACAACTCTTAAATTATCCACTCTATGGAAGCAAACAAGAGTGCCCCAGGGAGTCTGAACGGTCTAAATAGCTATCTGAATAGGTCCCCTTCTAAAATGCATACAATATGCAAATAGGCATTTCCAGAGCTGTAACACATGCAAAAACATCTTTTATTCCAATTTGTTGACCATGTAAACCAAGAACACTTACTCCCTATTCAGGAAAGGTCGGCAAGAATTACATATAATACTAAGAAGTTATTTGACAAAAAAAAAAAAATGAACTATTTGCCTTCAAAATTAGAGGCTTATTTGTGAAAAACGCCACTCTACAACTGATTTGGAATATTAAAAAGGCAATTATAGAATCATAGATTGGTTTGGGTTGGAAGAGACCTTAAAGATAATCTAGTTCTAACCTTCCTGCCATGGGCAGGGACAACTCTCACTAGATCAGGTTGCTCAATGCCTCATCCAGTCTGGCCTTAAACATCTCCAGGGATTGAGAGGGCATCCACAACCTCTCTGGGCAACCTCTTCCACTGTCTCACCACACTCACAGGAAAGAACTTTCTTCTATCCAGCCTAAATCTCCCTTCTTCCAATCTGCACCCATTACTCCTAGTCCTGCCATCCTGGACCCTATTAAAAACTCCTACCCCAGCCTTCCTTGTAGCCCCCTCCAGGTATTGAGAAGCTACTATGAGGTCCCCCCTGAGCCTTCTCTTCTCCAGGCTGAAGAACCCAAACTCCTTCAGCCTGTCCTCTCATCTTCCTGGCCCTCCTCTGGACCTGCTCCAACAGCTCAATGTCCTCCTTATGTTGAGGACTCCAGAACTGGACACATTACTTCAGTTGGGATCTCACCAAAGCCCAGCAGACAGAAAAGATCACACCCCTTGACTTGGACAGGATACTTCTCTTGATGCAACCTAGGATTCAGTTGGCCTTCTAGGCTGCAAACTAATACCATGTCCTGTTATATCAAGAGCACACAATCCCTCAGTGCTGAGCCATCAATGTTCCACATTTGGTTACACACCCAGCACTCTCAATAAGCTATTATAAATTATCATCTAAAGTCATTTAGATCAGTCCTTAATTACTACATCACCTAGGCTAATTGCAATGGGGACTCAAGGAACTGGCAGATCATAATCATTTTCACAATAAGCACTGCCCACAGTATCTCAAAGATAAACTAAATTTAGTTTCTAATATCCTCTGAAAGATCAGAGTTACAGAATTCAGTACTCCATTAAAACATGTTTCTGATCTGCCTGAATGACCATGTTTTCAAGTGTGGCACCCAACCCTAAAAAAGCATAGATATTACAGTACATCTGTTAATCTTTCATATTTTTATCTCAAATTCAGGGCACACTCCATACTGAAGTAACAGCAGGAATTAATGCACCACTAGTCCTATGCTTACTGTGGTGCAATTTTGTCCTCAATATAAAATGCTATTGCAAAGCCAGAGCCAAAATAAGAGGAAGATATTTTTACAGGCAAAATTCTGGCAGCAGAAGCCATCCCAAGTAGCTGCCCACCCTAGAACCCTTCATGCCAACACAGCAGAGCCCACACAGCTAGGACAAGTCTAAGTGAGACCTGGCTTCTGCAGTGGCTGAGAAGTTTTTGGGTTGGTTGGGGTTTTTTTTATTGTTCAGATGGTTTTAGTTGTTTTGTCTTCTTTTTGAAGAAGAAGTGTGGGGGTTTTGGCTTTTTTTTTTTCCAAATTCATGTGCAACACTCCAAAATTATTTATTTCAAGAGTGATATATCTCACAAACTTAATACCCAAAAAGACTAATTGCCCAATTTGATTCCAAGACCAAAAAAAAAAGCTCCAAAATATTTGTAAAGGTAAATATGCTTAAGAGTTTCCCTTCCCCCGCTACCTGCTTTGCTCCCTTGCATGAGAATCAATACTACCNTTTTTTTTTATTGTTCAGATGGTTTTAGTTGTTTTGTCTTCTTTTTGAAGAAGAAGTGTGGGGGTTTTGGCTTTTTTTTTTTCCAAATTCATGTGCAACACTCCAAAATTATTTATTTCAAGAGTGATATATCTCACAAACTTAATACCCAAAAAGACTAATTGCCCAATTTGATTCCAAGACCAAAAAAAAAAGCTCCAAAATATTTGTAAAGGTAAATATGCTTAAGAGTTTCCCTTCCCCCGCTACCTGCTTTGCTCCCTTGCATGAGAATCAATACTACCTTTTTAACTGCAGAGAACAGATAGTAAAGGATTATTCAACTCGAAGTACCCAGAATCTTCATGCTAAATCTTTAAAACGTGACCAAGATAGGTAATTCATGACAACCCATTCACAATATATGCACTACACAAGTGGCTCAATGCACTTTTAAAGGTTGAAACTCTACATTTTCTAACCTTTTCAAAGTATTTCCTTCTGCAACATTAACAAAGCTTTTTTTATGTTTTGCTTTTTGTTTTAAACAGATTTATGCAAGTTCCATTTAANATGAGAATCAATACTACCTTTTTAACTGCAGAGAACAGATAGTAAAGGATTATTCAACTCGAAGTACCCAGAATCTTCATGCTAAATCTTTAAAACGTGACCAAGATAGGTAATTCATGACAACCCATTCACAATATATGCACTACACAAGTGGCTCAATGCACTTTTAAAGGTTGAAACTCTACATTTTCTAACCTTTTCAAAGTATTTCCTTCTGCAACATTAACAAAGCTTTTTTTATGTTTTGCTTTTTGTTTTAAACAGATTTATGCAAGTTCCATTTAACCACTGATCAAGACAGGAAATTCATTCCAATTCTTATTACTCCTCAAGTTGCAGAAGTCCAGGTAGGTCAAAAAAGTCTCTTGCCAAGTTCCAACTACATAATACACAACTTTTGTTCACCAATATCTTTATGTGGTTTGAATAAATTAAGGGCATGAGATTGCTCTAACTACCAGACTGTTCTCAGGAGGTGACCAGTATGAGGAGTCCTCTATAATAAAAAAAGCAACTCATGTTGCTGATATTCCTGAAATTTTTCCCATTCAAGTGAAATTTGCATGTGTTTAGTTGTTCCAGAATCCTCAAATGATCACATAAAAGCTGAACAACTCGTCATTCATCTCAGTAAAACATTTCCATACCTGAAACATTCTTACTTTGACCACCAAAAAACCCCAGAATAATTTGAAGTTTTCATCATGGTACCCTTGTGTGTGTGAAAGGCAGAGATGTACCAGAGAGAAATCCAACTAACTCAACCCAAACTTTGGTTTGGCTTATTGATATTACTTTGTTTTGCAGGAAAGGATGAAGATTTCTTCATTCACTCTAAAGCCTTAACTCTGAAGTGGGTGCATAAAGCTTCCTAAAGATACCACTAACCTAATTCATATCCCCATATTTGCTCCTACCAACAGTTGCAGTGGCATAAACTACAAGAGAAGTATTGGTTTTAACATCTTTCTGGATGGTTGACCTAGTTTCTATTTATTATTGCCTTGTGTTTTGTGTTGCCACTTACATGAGTGCTAGCTGGTTGTAGTGTAGTACTCTCAAAGTGCCAAACCTAAGAATACTCT
Source organism: Turnix velox (assembly GCA_013400935.1). Classification (NCBI taxonomy): domain Eukaryota; kingdom Metazoa; phylum Chordata; class Aves; order Charadriiformes; family Turnicidae; genus Turnix; species Turnix velox. The sequence continues at coordinate 45,329 of VZTY01016400.1, read as the reverse complement.
TGTGTTTTCCCTAATAAATACAAAAAAATCACATCTCTTGTACAGTTTAGGATAATATTAAATGCAGGCAGATGTCTACCTGGAACTAGAAGGATTTCTTAAGAAGTCTCTAAAATCAGCAATTTCCTTTAGAAGCGGGCACAGCTTTCATTTCATCTTACTGGAATTCCCATTAATCAATGGAGGAGGAGACAGAGAAGGGAGAACCTCTCCAATTTTGCCATAATTGCTATAAATTGACCAGAATGAATGTACAATCAAGCATGGGCTTTGTACACAATATTCCACAGACTAAAATTAACAATGGCAACCAAACATTTGAGCACTGTCCAACAGTTGGTAACTCTTAACAAGGGTAAGTCCACCACTGACCTAGTTACAGACTCTGAGGATCAGGCTACATGTTGTTTAAAAAAAGAGTACTAAAAGGATTAGGAAAAGTCAGCATGTCTTTAGAGAAAGAAGGAATGGAGAAATGTTGTAGCCTTAAAGACATAATATGCAGGAAGTGACTTATGGCTCTAAACACATGGTTCCAGTTTGAACTCTTGCATCTTTAAGCGATTTGCTGGTATTTTTCATAAATAAGAACACTTTTACCAAATAGCCTTCCTCTAACTCTCAAAGCAATTATTTAAAGAGTTAACATAAAAGATTTAGGTATTTTGCTTCTTAGCATATTTTCTTGTGCAGCACAACGGTATTTTCCATATGGAAACCTTGACTCTGAAACAATACCCAATTATCATAAGCTACTAAGATCTGTATTTCAAAACATTTTAGAAGTGGTTTTGGATTACTTGGGCTGGTAGGAGGCTGCCAGCTAAGAAGTAGTCGAGTTGCAAAACCGCAGCTGGAGAAATGAAGATACAGAGTGCAATGCTGCCACCTGCTGAAAACTGCTCGTCTTAATCATAGACTAGTTCTGGTTGGAAGGGACCTTAAAGATCATCGAGTTCCAACCCTCCTGTCATAGGCAGGGACACCTCCCACTAGATCAGGTTGCTCAGTGCATCGTCCAGCCTGACCTTAAACACCTCCAGAGATTGAGGGGGCATCCACAACTTCTCTGGGCAACCTCTTCAAGTGTCTCACCACCCTCACCATAATGTTTATTATTTCCAGAGATTTAGCTATGGGCTTTTGAGTACTCAGTTATTTTATCTGATCAATTTGGGGAAAGGTAACAAGTATGTCGTAGGGAAGTTGCTCTCTGAACTGTAGTGCTCCTTGGTGCCACAGCTGTGTCTCTGCCAAGTGGAGATGTAGGTGTGGGTGCAGAGGACTTCCTCAGCTCACACCGCAGTGACTACCTGGCCACAGCATCTAGCTGATGACTTGTATTAGAGACCTTTCAACAAGCTGGTGAGTGCAAAGAGTGTTTATGTACCTCTGGAAATGCCAATCTATGAAGAATCAATTCTGAAACAAAATATGAAGTATCTTTGAAGAAAGACAGCATGAGGAGAGCTAAACCCAGTATTCATAGCACAGTAATACCTGTCTCTTAAGATGACTTATGGCGAGGGTGGTGAGACACTGGAAGAGGTTGCCCCCTCCCTGGAGGAGTTTAAGGCCAGGCTGGATGAGGCACTGAGCAACCTGGTCTAGTGGGAGGTGTCCCTGCCCATGACAGGGGGATGGAACTAGATGATCTTCAAGGTCCCTTCCAAACCATTTTATGGTTCTATGTTTTTGACCAAGCAAGGTCAAGATCCACTGTAGTCAAGTACAGTAACTCTAACTCTAATTCCCTTTAACGGGATAGCCACCAAATACTTGGTAATAATCTACAGTGCAGCACCACAGCCTTACAGAAGTATCACACTGTCAGTAAAAGGCAAAAAAAAAAAAGTGATATTTAATGTACAGTGGTAATTCTGGAATAGCCCGCAGGCTCCTCTGGCTATGCACAAAATAGGGCTGTGCATCACAGTGGGCACCATCCCCTCCAGCAGCTTGGGTTGGAGTTCATTACCAAGGCTGCACCCAAGGGTAACATATGTGTTGGAAAACTTAGGAGTCCATATTTTTAACTGCTTTTTATTTCTCTACAGCTAGTCATGGAATAATGACTTGTCCTCCCTTCTAAGTAATGGATATGGCCTGCTGTAGTGGCCAAAATTTATACCCAACTCGCCAAGAGAGAACATTTTTTCATCTGCAGGCCAAACCAAAGTTGTTTGCCTAGCAGAAACCACTAAGGGAAAAAAAAAAGAACAAACTCATGTGAAAGTCATGTCATCTTCACTGTGACCTAGATTAGCTGTGGTAACTAAACTTAGGTATACACACACGTAGTATGGGCTGTCTTGCACAACTGTTTCCCATGAAGCAGCCTGATACTCATGCTCTGACAGAAAAATGAGGTTAAAGAGTTGAGCCTAGTACAATACTTAAAGCACACACCAGGTATTTTTGCTTCTCTTTCACAAAGATAGATCTGAAATATCTCAGATGAGTGACCATGGATTACAACTGATGTCAGTGTAAACAAATCAAGAATGTGAGCCACTACACCAGCTTTAGTCACACATGGCTTTACCAGATACAGATGCTAAATACAAAGCTAAATTAGCCTTACACTGAAGTAAACAAGAACAGAATCACTACTGTTTTAAAGTAATTGATGACCACTTAGAAAGGATTGTAAGCCATCTAATGATGAACAGAAAAAACCCCAGTCTTCTCCACATACAGAAGAACAAAGTCATCAAATCGTAGAACATTTGGGTTGGAAGGGGCCTTAAAGGTCATCTGATCCCCCTGCCATGGGCAGGGACACCTCCCACTACACCAGGTTGCTCAGTGCCTCATCCAGCCTGGTCTTAAACACCTCCAGGGAGGGGGCATCCACAGCCTCTCTGGGCAACCTCTTCGAGTATCTCACCACTTTCACANTTCTCTTCTCCAGGCTGAAGAACCCCAAATCCTTCAGCCTGTCCACATAAGGGAGGTGCTGCAGTCCTCTCTTCATGGCCCACATTACGCTGTCCTTCATTAAGGATGTGACTGATCAAGAGCTCAACCAGCAATTTCACATTTGTTTCTTAAATGAGACAGTGATTAGATGCTGTATTTCTACAGCACAGAGATGCCCTGAACTATTTTCTGAGCAATTTCACAGATCAAAAGCACATCTGGGACCAAAGACTTCAGTTTCTCAATTATCTCTCATTCCTTCAATAAAATCCATTGGAAAAACCTCAGGTTCAATCCCATCTCACTTAGTGCAGCTCAACAGCAATTATGGATTCACACCTCCTCACTTAACACTATTGAAAGAAAACTGATTTTGCCTACTTGCACTTGTGAAAAGCATTTGGCAGTGTCCTGTGCAACATCACATCTCTAAATTGAAGGGATGTAGATTTGACAAATGGACCAGGTGGATAAGATATTGGCTGGGCAGCCACACAAACTGTTGCAGTCAGTATCTTGATTTCCAAGTGATGACCAGTGGCAAGAGGCACTCTTTAGGGGTGGATACTGAAACTTGTACTATTTCACATCTTAGTTGATGACATAGATAGCTAGATTGAGTTCATCCTCAGGAAGCCTGCAGAAGACACCAAGCTGAGCAGTGACACACTGGAGGAAAGGGATTCCATCCAGAGGAACCTGGGGAGGCTAGAGAGGTGGACCTCTGCAAACCTCATGAAGGTCAGCATGGCCAAGATCCTGGACAGTTTCAATAGCAATCCTGAGCAGGCAGAGAATGAACAGAGAGTAGCCCTGAGAAGGGCTTGGAGTTGTTGGTTGGCCCACCAAGAGCCAACAACACCACACTCAGAGTCCAGAAAGCCAACTACATAAAGGCAAAAAAAGCCTCTGCACACAGGGTAATACATTCATCCCCAACTTGCTTTCTTGTAACCTGAAGAAATCCTAGGAAAAATTGATAAAATTCAACATAGTAAGTTGACATTTTATTCCTAAATTGATAATTTGTGAATGCTATGTTGTTTGAAACAAGATGAAGAGTTTATCACTAAAACAAGACACAAACATTGTGTGGGAAGTGCAGTCACAGCAACACCAAGGACTTATTTACTCAGAGCAGCTCAAAAATACCCACTCAGTAAAGAAGAATGAGCAAGAAACATTTTTGCCAGATCACTCATGTTTATAACTCCAAGCCAGAGGAAAAAGTCAAGACTTCAGATTTGATTACAAGGGACACAAACAGCTTGCTTTTTTGTCCATTGTGCAATAGGGCAAAACAAAGATAGAGCCACCAGTACGACATAACTGCCCACTAGGGGTGGGGAGTCCAGCTCTGGAGCCCTCAGCACAAGGAGGACAAACAACTGCAGAATGTCTAGAGGAAAGCCACAAGGATGACTTGAGGGCTGGAGCACCTCTCCTACAACCAGAGGCTGAGAGCTGGGTATGTTCAGCCTGGAGAAAAGGCAGCTCCAGGGAGACCTCACAGCAACTTCCTGAGGAGCTACAGGAAAGCTGGGGAGGGGCTGTTTGCCACGGCATGGAGACACAGGACAAGGGGCAATGGTTTAAAACTAGAGCAGGGCAGGGTTAGGTTAGACAGTAGGAAAAAGTTTCTCCCTTTGAGGGTGGTGAGGCACTGGAACAGGTTGCCAAGAGAAGTGGTGGAGAACCCACCCCTGAAGACATCCAAGGCCAGGTTTGCTGAAGCTCTGAGCAACCTGATCTAGTGCAGGATGTTCCTGCTCACCGTAGAGGACCTGGAGTATATGGCCTTCCAAGGTCCCTTCCAACCCTATGACTCTATGTTATCTCCAGACTCCAGTCTGAAGCTACCTCAAGGCTTCATGGCTAAGACTGATGCACGGTAACTTCAACTAAACACTAACTATGATTTCATGGACCACTGATAGTCCACTAACAGCAAAGAAACATCTTCCCCATCAAATCAAATCACAAGATTCAAGTGCAGAATGTACACCACAAGAGGAACTGCAACATTAAAACACAGCAGAGCTCTCCTACGATTTCTGTGGATGCAGTTGCACTAGCAGTGGGCTCTGTGGGTTTTTTGGGGCTTTTTGTTTCAGTTTTTTAAACTTCCCACAGAAGCCAAGCCATATGGCTAAATGCTGCTAATATTCCTTCAGGATTATACACTGAGTGGGACAGTTAGGACTGGCACTTCCATAGCTTGTAATCACTACCTTTTTTTTATCCACAGTTTGTTTCTACCACTTATAATTTTCTATCAGGATAGGGCCTGTTAGTCCTCACCACGTGTTGTTCACATCTACTCTAAGCTTACTACTTAGCCAATACAAGTACAATTGAATTTAGATGTATTGTTCTTATTTCAACCTTATCCAAACCACAATTGTTATTGGAAACTTCTGCTCTAAATTCCTTCCCAAATTGACCCTCAAACCCCAGTTTCTTATATTGTCCAACAGTCATTTAAGGGAGTAAACTACAGAAATTTTCACTCTATTATCCCACGGATTAGCTTCCAGAGAAAACAAGCAACCCTAATAAGTAGAAAAAATTCCATATAAAAATTAAAGGCAGCCCAATTTGTATCTCAAATCAGCATTCACTGCAAACATCAAGGAAGTTTAGTTTTCCAATTATCATACTGCACAAGGAAGCAATCTTGAAGCAACAGCTCAGCAAGTGTCAAAGCTGATCAATGGTGCTAGCCATCCTCCTCAGCTCCTGGCACTACACAAGTTGCACACCAGGAATGCCCCTCCCCTTTGCTAAAGGTCTGGTACACATTAAGCCAAGGAAATCTAAACTCCAAGAGCAACTAAAAGATGGCCCAAGCTACAGGAATTACTGTGCTAATTGTTCAGCCTGCCATTTGCCTTCATTTGCACCTCCCTGGAAGAAGGGGCCTGTTGATTTCTGAAGGTCCACCTCATTCCAAATGAAGCAAACAGAAGCCAAACCACTCAGCCAAGCCCCAGTGCTAGCCAAACACATCTGCTGGGACTACCTTGGCTCAGGGTTTTGACATAAAGAAAAATGTTATCAAACCAAATGACATGCAAGAATACTGCCTGGATACCTCTCTATGGATAGAGTAGGAAACAGGCGCTGCCTTATCCCAGAAGCCAAAACTATTTAAATATTCAACAGAATGCAAAGGGAATGGAGGAGAAAAACAATTTAGTATGAAGAAGTTCTCCCCTCCTATTGCATGATGAGTCTATAGTTCAGTGACCACAGAAAAAAAAAAAAAGGGGGGATGGAGAAACTTCTAGTAGTCAATTCACAGACATTCATTAGATCATCTACCTTGGCTCTAGGCTTTTGACAGAAAGAAAAAAGTTACCAAACCAAATGACATGCAAGAATACTGCCTGGATACCTCTCTATGGATAGAGTAGGAAACATACACTGCCTTATCCCAGCAGCCAGAACTGTTTTAATACTAAACAGAATGCAAAGAGAATGAGGACAAAACTTAGATAGTATAAAGAAGTTCTCGCTTTTGACTGCATGATGGGTCTATAGCTCAGTGACCACAAAAAATAAAGTGGGGGAAAACCAAGCTTTGAGAAGTCACTTCACAGACATTCATTAGATCATCTACCTTGGCTCTGGGATTTGGCAGCAAGAAAAATGTGATCAGACCAAATGACATGCAAGAATACTGTGTAGGTATCTCTCTATGGATAGAGTAGCAAACAGACACTGCCTTATCCCAACACCCAAAGCTATTTACAACACAGGAAAGACAATGAGCTATTGGAGAGGGTCCAGAGAAGGGCCAAGATGGTCAAAGGGCTGGAGAAACTGCCCTA
>VZTY01016400.1:13558-24532 GCA_013400935.1 Turnix velox | reverse complement strand
AGAACTGGCACATGTCAACGGTGTTCAAGGCTTGGCTCTGTCAATTCCAGGATATGTATTTTCTTTCCTGCCGTGGCTTTGTAAAATCTCTTTGGTTTTCATGCCCAATAAAGAGCATCTTGCTCTGCATCCTCTGTTAAGTAGTGATGAGATAAAGCTTTGCAAAATAGTGGTCATTAAATGGACCATCTTTAGGTGTCCTGGAATCACCATGCTGGGTCACAGTACCCCCAAGTGAAAGTTCCAGTCGGAGTTTTATGCCCTTTGTAATTTAATAATGTGCCAGCAGCCTGCAGGATAAAAATCACTGGAACATACCCTTCTGTAGGCTCAAAAATGCCTAATGACTTCACTGTACACTGCTGTCTCACCACAGTCATTTGTGGTGGTAGGATTTTTGCCTGGCAAATCATTATAAACACCCCACCCCACTAGCATGAAATAATAATTAATTTGGGCTTATTTTAGAGGAAGTTTTTGCCAGTTCTATGGTGATTGTACCAATATCATAGAATAAAATGGTTTGGGTTGGAAGATCATCTAATTACAAACCTGCTGCCGTGGGCAGGGACACCTCCCACTACACCAGGTTGCTCAATGCCTCATCCAGTCTGGCCCTAAACACTTCCAGGGAGGGGGCATCTACTGTCATCTACATGGGAAACCTTTTATCCCAAAATGAATGGATTTCTTTAGATCAAGTACGGAATTAGTTTAAACTAAACTGCAGAGAAGTGGTAGAGGTGAAGGTAAAACAGAGACACCCTTATAGATTCATAAGAGCATAGTATGAGTTTGATCTCACATTCCTGTTGCAAAATTATAATGGTTTAAAGCTAAAGAACTTGCAGATTTGGACTATCACAACAAACTGAACCTTCAGCAGCTGCACTGCTCACATTCAAGCCATGAGGATGCACTTTTACTAAGTCATACTGTAACCTCTTGCCATACTCACTCACCTGCTAAGCCCAGCTTTGATGCACTCAGAAGATGAAGCTATGTCAAGAGTAACAGAAAAATGCTAAATTTTTTCAATGTCTTAGTTTTCTCTTTCATGTATTCCAGGTCTGAAAATACATGGTTGTGCATTTTCTTAATAAAAAAATAAATGTTGAACATCAGTTACTCAATCCCTGGAGGTGTTTAATGCCAGGCTGGATGAGGCACTGAGCAACCTGGTGTAGTGGGAGGTGTCCCTGCCCAATGCAGGGGGGTTGGAACTAGATGATCTTGAAGGTCCCTTCCAACTCGAACCATTCCATGATTCTATAAAGGCTTATTACAGATCTGTAATATCTGGTGCTTCTCAGTTTCTTGTTTGCTGATTATTTGATAACAATATGCTGCACTTTTCCAAAGGACATCAGTCAGTTGTGTTTTGCTCTCCAGCAAGTCCTCCTGTAACACTGGTGGAGCATGTATCAAATTAAAATGAATTTATATGGACAGCTACTTTTTGATTTTACAAATGTGAAAGACATCTTTAGTTTTGCTACCCAGAAGAAGAAGCTCCTGAGATTTTCTACCACCACTTACCCAAACATTCAGCTTAACAAGGTTGAGGGGAAATGTAAAAAGGAAGTGGGGCTCTTTTCTCATGATGCATGTTTGAGAAGGAGTCTGGATGAAAATAGATATTTTTAAAGGACTAGTCAATTATTAGCTAAACTGCTGGAGCATTAGTACTCTTTCAGAAGTAACCTTTGGCTGATGGACCTGTCCCCTTGGACACTAAAGCCTGAAGACACCTCCTCTACCAACCAATCCCCTGGGCTCTGGGGATAGAGTGACTTGCAGTTTGCTGACTGAGGGAGCCCTCTGCAAACTTTTAACACCTCTCTCAAAAGTCATAGCTGGAGGACCATGGATTTTCTTGTAAATGTAGAAAAATGGATAGAAGAAAACAAATCTGCCTTTTTGCCACCCGTGTGCAATAAGCTTATGTAAGTAAAAGAGGATTACCTTTCTTTTTAACTCGGTTCACAGATTCTTAGCTGTAAGAGGAAGCTGCTAAAATGCATATATGGTGAGGATTACTTAGAAACTGTAGTTCCTCTCAGGTTGTGGTCAGTGTTTTTTCAAAGAAAATAAAATGACTGAAATCTTTTGTAATAACTCTGCAGAAACTGCAAAGATCAACCAGAACATGAGGCATATGCCTTAACTCAGTCTCCTACAAGCAGTTACACTGAATTAAGAGAATTTGTATCCGGTCCTGGGACTATAAAATCAAAGAAATCAGAAGAGATGACATCCTATCCAGAAATTATAAGATTTAGCAAACAGATTGGTGCTACCAAATGTCTCAGCAGCTACCAGAGCTGCTGAGAGTCACTCCAACATTGCAGAGAAGCCAAAGTTGCAGGAGCAACCAAAATCATAGGGCATGCCACTGGAAGATGAGGAGAAAGGGAAGAAACAGGTTTCCAGAGCTGTCAAGACAGAGTAGGACCCCCTGACAAAGCAGTTTCAGAGCACTGAGACAGCTAATTACTGTAAGCAAATAAGTGTGGGCATTGTGCAGTTGTATAGCAGGCAGATTCTGCATCAAAACTCAGGAGCAAATTCCAATGTAGATGGTCCAACACGTGGCACTTTCTAATCAAAACATTAGTAAGGATTTCTCTTCTCAGTGAAGTCGAGGGAGAGTATATTTTGTCCAAAACTCTGCAAGAAAAAGGTTTTCTTAAGAAAGGATCCTTTGTAAAAAGTGATACAGTGATCAATGAAAAGTAAAAAAAAAAACCATTTTTCTATTATTTTTTTTTCTCACAATCTTGTTTTGCAGCTTTAATCATTCAAAAGGCATCAAAGAATGTGCCTCTCATCAACCTCTGATTAAAAGCTCAATCTGCAGTAATTTAGCAGTGATATTAATTTCCTTTCACAAGGTCAAGGGTTACTTTCCAAAGTAATGGTTGCAAGACATAGATAAGGTAAAGGGCAAATCCTTATTGAGATGTCTGTTAAAACTACAGTTCAACTGACAAAAGTATGAAACTTGAATCACTGTAGTAGTTTCACAGTGGGAAAGAATAAGGCAAGTGTCTACTCCTTATGAATGTTTACATTTCTGTCCTTTTCAGAATGGATTTAGGAAGCATTATGATAAGCATTGGCGTTTCTAAAGCTTCCCAATGATGGTGGTAAAATTTTAGTATTTTACTCTGTGTGGAATAACTTCCTTGGTTTTCTTTATCAGTAAGATAAACTTTCTGTCACTGGTGCAATGTTCTGCACCCTCTGCCAGCTGTTCTCTGTAATCCTGAAGTAACTCTGGAATGTGACATCAGAGGTCAGTCAGAGATTCCTAAATACTCAGCACTGACAAGTCTTCCCCATTACCACTGCAAGAAGCCACAGTAAACATCTTTTGTCCTCAAAATTGCACCAATTAAAGAAAAACAAACCCTTTTCCAACATAGCTTAAGTCTATGAAGGCGAGGAAAGCCATCTACCGTATGGATTCTGAGTCATTTATCACACATTTCTAATGCTATCTAAGCGTTCTCAGGAATTTCCAAAAAGGTTTTAGATTATTAATGTTTATAATATCTATTAATGATTATAAATATGTAAAGGGTGAGTGTCAGGAGGATGGAGCCAGGCTCTTCTCAGGTGACATCCAGTAACAGGAAAAGGGGCAATGGGTGCAAGCTGGAACACAGGAGGCTCCACAGAAATATAAGAAAAAACTTTGTCAGGGTGAGGGTGACAGAGCAGTGGCACAGGATGCCCAGAGAAGGTGTGGGGTCTCCTTGTCTGGAGACATTCAGACCCCACCTAGACATGTTCCTATGTGACCTGGTCTAGGTGTTCCCGCTCAGGGGGATTGGACTAGATGATCTCTTGAGATCCCTTCCAATCCTTGACCTTCTGAGATTTTCCAAGAAGTGACTAATATATTTCCTCCATTTTTCTAAAGACATTGATCTTTCCTGTGCTGAGTAGAGATTTATAAGGCAACTTTTTCACTAGAAAGCAACAATCTCAAAACATCTAAGTAACTTGTGATCATGTGTTTCAAGAGTGGATGAATGGTTAAAATGTAGGTCCTACATCTTAGATCCTTGAGAGTATTAAAAGTTGTAGTATCTATTTGGGATTTGAAAACAAAACCTCAGTTCCTGAATCACCCCCTGTTTAAAGTGTCACCAGGAAGGAAAAGGATACAATGTAAGGACTGCTACTTAATTAAATCTATTTTCATGACACTGTTTTGCAAGTTTAAGTACTTTTTAGCCTCAACAATGATTAATCAGTGCTATGTTGAGAACCCTTGACATAGCTGAGTCTTACAGGGTAGCTGTGGCACTTCTAAAGCTTTTCCTTGACTTCAGAAAATAATACTTAGCATAAGGAAACCTGACTATGGTCAAGGACTATCATAATTTTTGTGGTCTTGAGATATTTTTAAACAGGTTGCCTGCTGGTGCCATTTTCTCAGTGTGGTCAGTAAGTGGAATGTAAGAGTATATTAAAACTTATCAGACCATTGATTCTAAAAATAGTGCAATCAAGTAATTTTCACACCACTAAAAACATTAAAATACTCAGTCTGCATTTTGTCAGTCTTAACTGAAACTCCTTTCCTTTCTTATGATTTTTCCTCTGAACACAATTAAATTACCCAGACAACTGAAAACCAAACCTATTGGAGCTGGAATTTTTTTGATAGTGTCATTATATTAATGATAGGAATGAATAATACATAAATGCCTGTTTATTATGTAAAACTCTGCTATAAGCCCACGGGGTAGCTGAATTAATGGTAGATTTGCCAAACAAAGTTAAGCAACAGTGAATTTGAGAGAAATATTTTAACTTTTAGATATTGAACTAATAATAAAACGTGCGTGGGTGCCTATGAAAAATTTAACTACTTTTAATTACGGGATACAAAATACCCATAGATTACTTTTATTTTCTTTTCCAGTGTCAATTTTAACATATTTCTTTAATTATTAGCTATGTTACTACTTTTTTGGTCTTCTTTCGTAGGCCTGCATTAATGCAGCAGTATTACAGGGCATTCTTGAAAATATATATTAAATCTGCATGGTACAAACAGTTCTGATTTTTGGTCCTTATTTTAGGATATGGGCATGAAGGGCTCTAATGTATACAGTATAATCTATAATTTAAAAACTTTAATCTCATTTAATTCCTAAGACTTTCATTTGGCCAACTAATTTGTCACTGTTACTTGGTATTTCTGCTTTCCTTGTCCCTACTGTGTTGTTCATTATCATTTAAATACTCTTCAAAGTGAACATGATAACAGTAACAGATCAAATATATATGTTCAGCCATTCAAACTACTTTCTCTCAGTTAAGGCTTATTGAGGAGCTGCAACGGGCACATTGTTCTTTCCCACATTGCAGGGGAGCATGATTCTATTAAGTTCTGTATTACTAGGGTCTCATTTGGGTTGATAAAAAGGGTAGAATTAGGATAAAGGCTCTGAATCTCCTTTTCTGAATAGCCCAAACTGCAGTGAAACCACTGTGATATTGTTCCACCTTAGCAAAACCAGTATAAAAAGAAGAGAAATTAGCTGAGAAGTATAAATAGAAGAGAAATTACTACCATTGTCTCTGGCAATTCTACCTACAGTAAAAATAAAATAGATATGTTTTTACCTTTATTAAAAGGGTTTTACCTTGAAAAAATCCAGTCTAATCAGCCCAGGTTGAAAAGATACCTCTGTGTCACTCAGGTAGCCTTCTTTACAGTTCAGAGTTCTTTCCACAGCTGGTGGCTTTCATTGTCCCCTCTTCATAGCTGGAGGCACTCAACCAGTAGGAGGGAGGTACCTGGGAGGTACCTGGCAACTCTTTACAGTTCTCATTCTGGATGGTGCCACCATACCACTCATCATTCTTTTTTTGACTTGCTCTCCTCAAAGAATTAAAAAAAAAACAACAAAATGCAACTAAACTTCTTTCATATGAGTGTATCATGAGTGAAAACCACTTTAAAATGTCAAATTCTTTTCTAGGCACCGCACTCAATTAAACATCATGTTTGTTGGAGGGCCCAATGAGAGGAAGGATTATCATATTGAAGAAGGAGAAGAGGTAAACTATAAGATTTTTTACATTCTGCTGCTTTAATTAAATCATAACCATTCAAACACAGTTACATTTGAAGCTACAGCTACAGATTAGCAACGCCAGGCTCGAGGATGTTGTATTTATTAGATCTATTCTGAGAATTAAACAGAATAATTTACCAGAAGCATACACCATCTGTGTGCTTCCTTTGAAACAGGCACATCAGATCAGATCTATTTTGCTGTAACTCACTGCCATCAGGAAATTAGAAAAAGTCTCCTGATACATCAACATGTCTCATTCCAGCATTTTGGAAAATAAATCTGGAAAGGTAACAATAGTTTTAAAGTGATACTTTGTAGAAGAAGTTCAGCCTGTATTTCAAAAGTAACTTTGAAATTCAAAAATCAAAATGAAAAGTTCTGATCAGCTTGAAATGGTATTTTTCTGGACTTTGTGAAAAGCAGCAGCATTTTCAGCTTTCATTTAGGTTTGGAAGGCTAAAGTCCATAAATATTTTTCACAGAATCAAAGAATGTCAGGGACGGCAAGGGACCTCAAGAGATCATCTAGTCTGATCACCCTGCCAGAGCAGGAACACAGGAAGGCATCCAGACATGCTTTGAATGTGTCCAGAGAATGAGACCCCACAACTTCTCTGGGCAGCCTGTGCCAGTGTTATGTCACCCTCACCCTAATTTTTTTCTCATATTTCTGTGAAACCTCACATGTTCCAGCTTGCACCCATTGCCCTTTGTCCTGTCATTGGAGGTCACTGAGAAGAGTCTGGCTCCATCCTCTTGACACTCACTCACCCTTTACGTATGTATAGACATGAGGTCACCCTTCAGTCTGCTCTTCTCCAACCTAATGAGACCCAGCTCCCTCAACCTTTCCTCAGAAGGGAGATACTCCAATCCCTTCTTCATCTCTGTGTTCTTGCACTGGACTCTCTCAAGCAGTTCCCTGTCCTTCTTGAACTGAGAGCCCCAGAAATGGACACAATACTCCAGATGTGGTCTCACATCTGGAAGGGGGAAGAGAACCCCTTTCAGCCTACTAACTCATCATTCCTTTTTGTTGCACATCTGTATCAAAGCCATCCCACTGCTTGGATTTGTGAGCAGTCAAAATTATCAAAATCCCACACATAGTTTAGCTGATGCTCTCCTACTAGCATTATTCAAGTAGCAAATCAGAATAACGTGTTGGCTAAGAAAAGAAAGTTAAGATTAGGATTGTTTATACCTGTTCACTCATTGTTTTATACCTGTTGCCACTCAGCTTTATAGTTTGTCCTGTGGCACTAATTGCACTTATCAGTCCACAGCTCACAGCATCAGGGGTTTCACACGCAGATATAAGGGCTTAGGAGCATCCTCCTGCCCTTGAGCTCTTCTCTGCCAGTGCCATTAATGTGCAGGTGGATCAGGAGGATCAGTTCTGACTGGCTAATTATGAGGAAAAAACCTCAGGCTTGATTTGGACTCTCTCCAAAGCCTTTTAGGATTGTCTCCTGAACAGTCATTTAGGCTGAAACGACAGCTGGTCTGGCACAATATTTTTCCTTCTCATAAAACAGGAGTTTCCTAAATATGTAACTTGTCACTGTCTTCCTTCTTGCTTTTCTCTGCAATACCTCACTTCTGTCTTCATTTTCTGTGCACTACTTATCTGCCATCTTTCTGCACAGAAGTACTGCCTCATACCCCAGACTTTGTTTTCCATGGGATTGGTTTTATAAGGAGCCAAATAAAACTGCCCCTTTCAAGAAATAAATCACTCAATGTTCTTTGCCTCTATGTCACATTCATTCTTTTTCCTATTTGTAAGTGTTAAGTTCTCCCTCTCTCCCTTCTCCATCAAAACAGATATAGGGTCAGCAAAGATTACTCAGATGTTCTCTGCCTCTAAATCAGACTCATTCTAAAAAAAGAAGCTGAGTTGCTTTGGGAAATGCAACTTCTACTGAAACATGGTTAAAAAAACCTGTTGGGAGAATGTACCTGTATAGAAAACATTTTAAAATGCACTAAAAACAATTATCTTTGTGCTCTGTAACTATATTTTTGAGTTTTTACAGGAATCATGGTTTCAATGTACCCCACTAATGAAGAGAGCTTTGATTAAACACAGACTAGCGACTATAATTCTTGTCACTCAATGTTCACAGAAGCTTTTCTGAGTTTTCAGCATTACAAAGCTGTGTGCAGAAGCCTCTAATCTTAAAAAATTCACCATACAGCTTCCAAGAAATAAGACAAGAGAAAACTGAAGGAGACCATCTGTTTTGGAGGAAGTTAATGGCAGAGATAAAAAACCACCATCCATAATACAACTTGGCTGTAGTAAAACCAGTTTTGGGTTTTATTTACTGCATTGTGTGGGCTGCTCTTGGAGAAGGTGAGATAAGCTAAGAGCTAAATCTCAGATCACAAAAGCAGTTTCTTTACCCACTAAACACAACAAATCTCAACAGGCTGGCTTTGGTCTCTTAATTTGTATCCCAGCATTGAGTCTACATAAAACAGTGCAGTTCCAGGCAAAGAAATTCAAATCAGCCTTTCATCTGTCAGCTGCAACACATTTACATCAGCACAATGTTCTGCTTCTTTTTAGAACTCCTGCTTTTTGTTTTGCTGCTTGTATTTCACCCCAACTTTCTTCTCTCAACATCTAGATCGATTCCTATGGATACAGCCACCTAATATTGATCCAACCCTACAAATCCTTACAGTGCAGTCCTAAAGAGGAGTCTCAGAAAATAAATTCCCTCTGCTTTGATTATCTTGGCCAATCTTTTCAGCTTCTTCTTGTGTATTTATATGATCTGACTGTAATATAGTAACATCTTACTCTGAAACACTCTACAGATTTGAGGTCACATCTGTCACAGCTCATCCAAGTTTTCTAAACCTGAGTTTCTATTTTTCTTTTTTCTCCCCCTCAACACACACACACTACAAAATAAGACTTGCCTCCTGCTTTTGGCTAAATTACCTCTTAAATGAAGCTTGACTGCTTCTTCTGCATAGAATTTCAAAGAACCAAACAGTTGCAAGAGACCTGCCAAGGCCATCTTGTCCAACCCCCTGCAATAAACAGAGATATCTTGCACTTAGATCAAGTTGCTCAGAGCCTCAACAAGCCTGGCCTTGGATTTCAACAGGGATGACACCTCCACCTCTCTGGGCAACCTCTTCCAGTGTCTCACAAGCCTGATGGGGTAGAAATTTCATGAAGGCATCTGAGGTACATTTAGAATATGTGTTTATGGACATGAATCAGCTTGAATAAAGTCTCACACTTAAGAGAAACACTTCTCTGGCAACTCAGTTTTCCCTGTGCATCCCTATAGGGGTATGAGATGGCTGAGGAGGGGAAAGAGAGGCTAGGGGAGCACTTCATTAGGTAATTATTTGTCTCTTCCATCTAAAACTGAGAACATAAGTTGTACCAAAGCAAGAGGAACCTTTTTGCTTCTTTATATGCAAATAATCCCATGTTTATATTCTGAAAACGCTGAATGTTCCAATAAGATACAAGCTCCTATTGCAACACACCAAGAGTGATGAACCTTTTGCATCAGAAAGAGATTGTGCCTTGAAAAAATAAGTTTTGCTGCATAAAGTTGTTAGAATGAGTCTTAGCTAGTACGCAGGTTTCACAGATGACATGTAAATGAGCAGAGGGGAAAAAAAAAAACCCAAACCCATTACATGGTTTTCTCTACCCTCCTCATCTCTTTGCCTCCCAGACTTGTGATGCCTGAAAAACCTTGTGATGAGACAGGGCGAAAATTGGTTTTCTGTGCTCAAATAGATCAGTCACCACTGAAGTCTGGAGAACACACAGGCTGTACTCCCACATCAAAATTGTATTTGCTCTGCAAATTAAGTTAGCATTTTGCAATCTGACAAGCAGTACGAGCCAGGATATGCCAAATCAGGACCTAATCCCTGAAGTAGCTGAGGAATCCCAAATTCTACTTTCAGAAGCAGTCACTGCCCAAAGNAGAATATCAGGGATTAGAAGGTACCTCAAAAGATCATCCTAGTCCAATCCCCCTGCTGAAGCAGGAACACCCCAGATCAGGTCACACAGGAAGGTGTCCAGGTGGGCTTTGAACGTCTCCAGAGGAGACCCCACACCCTTGCTGGGCATTCTGTGCCATTGTTCTGTCACCTTCACCATGACGAGGTTCTTTCTCATATTTCTGTGGAACCTCCTGTGTTCCAGTTTGCACCCATTGCCCCTTGCCCTATCATTGGAGGTCACTGAGAAGAGCCTGGCTCCATTCTCCCCCTTTACATATTTATAAACATTAATGAGGTCACCCCCCAGTCTCCTCCAAGATAGAGACTCAGCTCCCTCAGCCTTTCCTCAGAAGGAAGATGCTCCAGTAGGTTCAGTGGTGCCCCCACTGAAGGGACCAGTGAACTCCCACTTCTCCTTATCAACCTGTTTTCTTCAGAAACACCTGCATAATTTATATAGTCTACATAATTGAATCAAATACCCTGTCACAGATTTGACCTTGATTTAGCACTGGTCATGCTGCCCTTCACTGCAGCTTAACATAATCCTGCAGGTCTGAAGCATGCAGCTGACTAAGGGGGGGAGGATGTGATACTCCAGCAGTAAAGAGAACTGAGGAAAAACTAAATGAGTAAAAAATAAACTCTCCATATTAAGATAGTTTAATTTTCATAGATATAACTAGAGTTTTAATTAACATATTAAGCAGCATTATAAAAAAATACTATGTTTAGCATAACATGACTTCGGGGTGGCTCAACTTAAAAAGTGAGGAGGAGACTTAGAATGCTTTGGGTTGGAAGGCACCATAAAGATCATCTAGTTCCAACCCCCCTGCCATGGGCAGGGACACCTCCAACTACACCAGGTTGCTCA
>VZTY01016399.1:35188-67857 GCA_013400935.1 Turnix velox | reverse complement strand
AAAAAAAACAGAGACCAATAGTTATCCTGGAGGATTAAGTGGAGAGCAGCAGAAGCTGATCTATGGGGACAGTACCATGGGAAGCAGGCAAAATCATTCTAGGAGTGTCCCAGTTTCTAATGTTTAAATACAATGATGATGTCTAGGTTAGCACTGCTGATCTGTAGGGGATGGAGAAGGTGGGTAACAGCAGGATGGGAAAGCAGAGTGCTGATGTTTGCCTTCACTCCCCTCTCCTGTCAGTCTTTGCTCACAACCACATGCAGGGCTGGCTGGGGAAGGATCTGGGAGTGATACAAACATCTGGGTGGTTCCAGATGTAGAATAGTGATGCTACTGGCCTTAGGGAACATCTCCCTTCTGGTGTTACATCCCCAGCTGGGTGCTGGTAGATCACTCTGTTGGGACCTGGGAAGCTGGCCAGAAGAGAGAGGGCAGCAGCCAGCTGCTGGAATTCTAAGGTTCCACAGGTTGTTCACAGGCTCCTGTAATCCATCTTCTGCTTTCCCATTGTTCTTTGTGCCTCACCTATGATTTCTTACTCTTCTGTCCCTGAAGCAAACAGTTCATGTTTATTTTTCTTCCACTGCTGCTGAGGGACTTCAGTCTGAATTAGTATCTATCCTCCTGCCAGCTCCCGCAGCTCTTCCCACACCATGTCACAGACTCTGTCCTTTTTTTTTTTGACTTTCCTTTCTTTCTCCCCTGCCCTACACCCCCCTTTCACTTTTGCCACATAAATTCAGATACAGTTCTCATCTAAGACATGGTCTTTTCTCCATCAACCCCCTCATGCTTCTCTGCTGCCCTTCTCTTCCAGTATGTACCAGACCTGACAGAGTTGAGTTTGAATGGGAATTGTGGGTGGGAGATAACAGAGGGGGGAGAATTTAAAGTTTTTGGGAGGGAATTATATACATTAAGTTCTTCTGTCTCATTTTTTCATTTGGCAGTCGTGTTGGTTTCTATGTCAACACATTCCAGAGTATAGCAGGCCTAGAAGAGAACTTCCATAAAGAAATGAGCAAGGTAAGGATACTAACAGTTACTGATGTACCCTCTCCTTGTTGTTATGAAAAAGAACCCCAAGCGACACAGAGCATTTGCCCTACACCAAAGGGAAATTTTAACTCTTATTTTTTTCTGAGACACTTAGGAGAACAACTAGGTTAGTGATGTAAAGGGATGATGGATCACAGGAGGGAGATTACAGGAACCATGCAGCAGTGTATTTCTTGGCAGTCCTCATTTGCAGATCCACAGAGGCTTATCTCTTGCTGTGTTTTTTATTTGGTCTACATTATGCATTTGTAACCTATAACCTGGGTCCTCTGAGCCTGGTATCTGCTCCCTCTGCTGCCTAGCAGCAAGTTGCTGTGAACCCTCATCTATGAACCCTATGAAAACAGCAGGGGATCTATCAATCTATAAGTCATCTGAAGACTGAGACCCTCCAAATTCTGGGTGCTTGAGAAGGCACTTCCCTTTAATATTTCTCTGTTCTGGCTTCTTACTTCCTCTGTCACTGAAAAGAAGGCACTGGAGTGCTTAGCAAGGCCCTTGCTTGGGCTTCCAGTTGGCTCCATGATGGGAATTGTAACCTGCTGGTGACAAGTTAGATCATGGTGCTGTGTGCCAGCACCCAACAGATGTCTTGGGAACAGTCATTGTGAAAGCCCCCCTCTGCCACTTCCATTCACAGGTACACTCTTGTTCTTTTACTTAAAAACTAGAGAAGTCTTGAATTCCTTAGGTCTGTGGATTGCTTCTGGGAGTTGCACACCCTCTGTAAAGGTTGCAGTAATCTTCATGAGCAACCTCATTGACTGAGAACCCAGCTGGGAAACTTCACTATTCCCTCCCCAATGTCCTCCTGACAACAAGGCAGCTGCTAAGCAACAAGCAACATTATAATGTCCTTCAATTCCCAGCAGCCAGGGGCCCTCTGCCTTGGTGTAATGCATCACTTTGGAGCCCCACTGACATTTCATGAGGACCTTTCCAATTAATAGCCCTCTTTTTTCCACTGAGGGATGAACTGATTGTTAAGAAGAGGGAGGATTGGTACCAAGTATCAATTTGTTGTAGTTAACTGATACTCAGCAAAACATGGGAAAGGTGCTTGTTAGGCAGAGATTCTCTTAGGGCATGTCTCAGATTTTTCTTTTCCTGATCAGTTTTGTATGAGAGTTAGGCTGTTGCTTGGTTCCCTAAGAACCATCTGTTTCTTATTACTGCTGTAGCATCCAATTAACTGCTGGTGTTGCTGGCATGATGCCTTCAACATTGACTGCATTGGATGTCTCCTCCTACCAATGATAAATCAGGCACCTCATCTTGTTTATGAATCAACTGTTTCAGAGTAGGACTGGCTGGAGTGAACTATCCTTCAGTGCCAAGGACAGTTTAACCACTAATAGTGTATTTCTGCAAAGATATCCAGGTCCTGCCCAAGCCTGGGTGGCCCAGGTAGCCTGTGAAGTCAAGGATTGTGCTGCCTTTGGCTCCCTAGTTGAAATGGCCATATCCCAAGTTTTATAAGTCAATCTGAGGACCAGCTTTGGCTACAAATCCACAGTGAAGCTTCAGTTTAGCAGGCTGATCTTTCTGCAATGGAATCCAGCACCACACCAGTGGGGGCAAGTGATAAAGAAGCAAGGAGGATGATGTTTAAGGGAGAGAGAACATTCTCACAAGGTGCCAGCAGCTTTCCAACTGTCTCATTGCATGTTCAAACCCATGGGGGAGTGGAAACAGAAGCAGGGCTGCCTCCTCTTGGGATAGCTGAATATAATATGCACATGTCTGGAGGCAAGTCTGGGTTTGGTCATTCTGCACAGGTCAGCGCAGACTGTCTTCTGCCACCTGGGGCTCTTCTAATTATTCTTCTTTCTTTTGTGTTTTGTATTTTGCAGTTGAACCAAAACCTCCATGATGTCCTGCTGGGTCTTGACAAGCAGTACTCAGGCAATGCCTTCCCCATTAAAGCCCAGCCAAGGTCAGTAACTGTGGGGATAGTGTCTTGCCCTCAGAAGGGGAGGAGGGACATGGATGGCTTTACCAGGAGAATTGAAATTTGCACTTTGTCAGTTGAAGAGTGATTTGCCTACCTGTATATAGAGACTTCATACAGCATGTTCAAGGTTGCACTTGGGGCTGGATGACACAAAGCAACACCTCACCTTTCTAGAATAGCATAAAAGCATCTGGAGGCCTAAACTTGTCACTGGCTGCTGATATTTAGACAACTGACCATCAGCTCTGCTATTTTAAAGTCAAAATCCATGTAACACTGAGCTGCCCTTCCTTCTGCCCAACACCTGTCCTGTTCTTTACTTACACCATGTTATCTACAGCTTGTGAGTTCCTTTTTTCCCCAGACTTTTTGGCCCTTCAGACTTGAAAACACATTTTTGCCAAAGTCTTATGCCCTTGCTGTGTACCCAGCTGAGGTGAGCTTTCTCCATATGTCTTGTTAAAGTAGCAGGATTACTAATAGGAGGCCTCCTCATGTCAGGGCACTTCTAGTGTGTCTGGGTGTCCTCCAGGCTGTTAGTTTTCTTTCCTCAGCTGGGTCTAGTCCTGTACAAGTCTGCACATTCTCCAGCACTGAGAGGGGAGGGAGAGGTAGGGCTGTGGATGAGGTTGTCTGGCTCCTGGCCACATGTGTGAGTGATGAAACAGTGTCAGGCTCTGGTTTCCAGCTGCTGCTAATCCCATGTGCTGGGTGAGCAGGAGCACAGCCCAAGTCCTCAACTGCTGTATTGGTGGAGGGAGGAGGAGGTGAAGTCAGCATGAAGCTGTGCTCTGAGAGCATTGGTTTGTAAGGACTAGATCAGCTGTTGAGACCTCTGTGATCCCTCATCTCTCCTCCCAGTTTAACCTCCTGTTGTAGCTGTGCACAGATGACTTGTGTCTCTTGTTCCAGAAAGGCTTGTGCTGTTTGCCAGCTCTAAAGAAAGAAGACATTTGAGTAAAATTTGTCCCCTGAATTTTGGATTTCTACCACCAGATTTCCAAGATGCCAGTAGGAATATCTCTTGTAAAAATATCTTCTTCTCAAATTAGCATGAGGTGTTGATATTTACAGCCCAACAAGACTGAAGCCTTTTGTGAAGGCTGTGATGCCCAACTCTTACTGCTGTGTTGTCTCTGATAGCAGTATCCTTTGGGATTCTTGTAAGAGGATGAGGTAACAGGGCAAATGAAGGTTATAGCCATTGCTTTGTACAGCTTTTTCTGCCAACTTCTTTTCATTCTCAAGGAAGAGATTGCAGGCTGTGGTGACTGCCTGGCCCAGCCATCTTTGTTGCTGTTCTGGCATAAATTTTCTGTCCTGAAGAGGAGCTTCCAATGAATAAATTACCTGTCCTTACAAATCCCACCCCCACAAACTACTAGCTTCCTCCGGGGCTTTAATGGGTATCCCAGCTGCAGTTCTGTGCTCTTTGGCTGCCTGTGAGACCACATGGCCCTAAAAACCAAAACCAAGCACACACATGCAGTGGTCCCTGGGCAGGTGGCAGTCTGAGTGCTGCTGCTTCATCACTCAGCAGAGATACCAGACCTACCCCAGAGCAATTCCCTTCCTCTTGAGGACAGTGGAGCTGAGTTTTGTAGGAGGACAGTGCCAAGGCAGTAAATGTGTTTTGCAGTGACCAGGAAATGGTGTGAGGCACTTTCTGTGTCTCCTCCTGCACATCTGGCCTCTGGCTGTGTCTTAGGGCTGGCAGGAGAGTGTGAAGGACAAAATAGCCCTCACCCATCGTTGAGGTCTGCAATAGAAACAGATGCTTCCCTAATGCTTCTCTATGGGGAAGGGGATTGGAGATGAATACAATGGGAGGAAATGAATGAGGAGGTGTGAGAAGAGAGGCAAGTGTCTGTGCACATCATTATGGCATTCATTGGAGGCCTTACAGAAGTGTTACTGGAGCTGGTGAATCTGATTCTGGCTGTGTAACACAGTAGTGCAAAGCAGCTGATTTATTTTTGGGAACCTCAGATGTGTTTGGTGTGTGTTTTTGAAAAAGTTTTGAACTCAGATGCCTAGAAGACCTAGAAGATTTGTGGCGTAACCCTAGTATTATTGGACAAACAGGAAAAGGATGTAGTAGGAAAGCTGCTGATTCACATTCCATGTTTAAGACTGTGCACAGATCCCAGAAGTGAAAGAGAATGGAATCTTGTGTGATGTGTACCAGAATTTAAAGGAAAGACTGAGCAGCTGTGATTACATGTGACAAAAGGACATTTACTGTTATTTGCTGGTCTATACGATTTACCTTAATCTTTTTCTCCATGTGCACCTTGGCCCCGTATTTCAAAGAGGAAGGAAAATGCTAGATTACTCACATATATGTAGATCTTTGACAGAAAGAAAAATCCCTCTCCTACCCTTCTCAAATCAGGCCATAGCTTTCTATGCACCAGGGGAAGTGTGTATATGTGTGTGTGTGTGTGTGTTTTGGGGGGGGGGTGGGAACCTTGTCATCTTGATTGCAGTGAGTTTTGTGGCACCAAGTGAATTGGTGCTTGGAAGCATAACTTTTCCTCACTGGTTTGACTGTGCCACCCTGTAATGGAAATGATTTGCGTGCCATCCTCAACAGAAAGAAAACTAAACTGTTCGCCAGGCTGAGGAAAAAGATCAGCAGGTACTGGTACAGAGAGCAGCATTTCAATACGTGTTTGATTTAGTCCCTAAAACTGGAGAGGCTGTTGCTGGACTCTTTTTAACAGCCTGGCACGTGTTAACCTTGTGATGGGAGTGGGGTCCTTTGCATGATACGATGTGTTCATGGCCTGCTGGGTCCTGCTGAGGTCTCTCTGTGTCTGGATAATCCCATTAACTGCGTGTGTGCTTGGTTTGAATCCTTGCTTCTTTTTCCTATCTAAGAGGGCAGTGTGAAAGCTCAGGCATTGTCTGTTCAATTGTTTGTACATGACTAAAAGCATAGTGCTGGGTTTTTCCATGGAAAATATGAGGAATTTTGGTGATGAAGCCATGCAATCTGTAATAAAATAATAGCATTGGTGACTAGTAAGCAGGTAGTCTTTATATAATAATAAATAATTTTCACAAATTGTGTGTACCAAGTTCAGCAACAGGCACAGTATTTATGTAGTACACAGAGAGCTGAACACAAACTGATTTCCAAGTTTCTTGCAAATTATGTATTCCCACCAATGGTGTTATCTGGATCTTTGTTTTTCTCCTGATGTTCCCATCATCCTTCCTCATCACTTGTCCTTATCTGAATCTAGCTGTTCTAGTGGTCCCAACCATCTTGCCCCATCAACAGTTACCTGGATCAGCAACACCCATTCAACCCCTCCTTGCAAGGACACTCCCACTATTCACACTATTTGTAAAGAAACTCCTGTCCTCATCATTGAGTGTTCCTCTGGCCCCTCTGGCTGTTTCACTGCAAATAAATTTCTTAATATCTCCTCTTAATTCCCCCCTTTTCTTTGTACTTGCAAAATCTTTTGCAAATGAATTTCTTAGTATCTCCT
Organism: Turnix velox; assembly: GCA_013400935.1. Lineage (NCBI taxonomy): Eukaryota > Metazoa > Chordata > Aves > Charadriiformes > Turnicidae > Turnix > Turnix velox. Next base: position 61,338 of record VZTY01016399.1, on the reverse strand, counting down.
CTTCAGTGGTTAATTAACTACATCCAGCTTTACATAATGGTCTTGCCCTTTAGAGCAGATCTGAAATACTGCATTCTCATTCCCTGCCTGCTCTGTAGGATTCACAAAGCAGGTCTTTCACACTCAGAAATTATATCCTGCTTGTTGCAGTTCAGAGGATGATGATAAGGACACTTCCAGCTTTACTCCTTACTGTATAGGACTGAATGAAAAGGAAGACTGTTATCTTGTATAAAGACTAATGGCAGCATCTTGCCTTTCAAGGCAGTGAAGACATTGAGTAACTGGATTGCTACAATGCCTGCAGTTACCATAGCCTGATTCTGATAAGAACATGCTCTGGAGTAAAATGGGAATTGCTACATAATGGCATGGAAACTTCCTCTAATTTGCAAATGAATTAGTCTTTGTGTTAGTATTGTCTCCATTGTCTCCATGGCATCCTTATAGGAAAAAAAAACAAAACCCAAATCCCAACAGTTTATGATGATGATGTCCTGGCAGCAATAAGCAAGTGCTGGTGATTTGGGATCCTTGCTTTTCTGACCCTACTTCCTACTGACTAGGGCATGTCACACAACTCTTCTTTGTCTCTGCTATGTATCCTAGAGTGAGAGGTTAGAGAGTGGAGAATGGTAATTGGACAGGGAAGCTGATGAGCAAATCTGGATTTATTTATTTATTTACATCCTCAAATGAAAATTAGTGTAGAGGGGGATAGATTTAGACTAGACATAAGAAAGAAATTCTTTTACAGTGAGGGTGGTGAAATACTGGAACAGGTTGCCCAGGGAGGTTGTGGATGCCCCATCTCTGGAGGTGTTCAAGACTAGGCTGGACAGGGCACTGGGCAGCCTGGTCTAGTGGGAGGTGTCCCTGCCTATGGCAGGGGGGTTGGAACTCAATGATCTTTAAGGTCCCTTCCAACCCAAACTATTCTATGGTTCTATGATCTAGTGTTGTCACTATTCTGAGGTTTCTACCATAGGAGAAGGAGGATTCACTTCTCTGGATGTCTGTGTGTGGTCCTTGGTTGGACAACTGTTGTAGCTGCACCAGACAGGAGGTCCAGTATTCCTAGACCCTGAGAACAGATGGATGTTACAGCAAAGAGAGAGCTAGAAATCTCATCTCAGAGAGCACCATGTCCTCCTGTTCTGCCTTGCTAGAGTCCAACTCTCTCAGCAGTTAAGTTGTCTGACCAGGGGCTCTTGACTGTCAGAGCTATGTGCTACTACCCCTGGTACAGGGAAAGAAAGTTTGGACACAGTCACTTCTGATATGCAGGAAGAATGTACATTGTGCTACCAGAAGTTTGGGTATGTAGGTGCTTTTTCCTCCTTTCCTTCACCCTCTTTATTTTTTTTTAAAATTTTTATTTAAAAAATAATTCTCCAGCCTGATTTGGTGCTAAAAAATAAACTACTTTTATCTAAAAGGCCCTATCTGAGCTTTAGCTGAGATGACAGCCTTTTTTTTTTTCTTTTAACTTGACAACTTGGCATGAGATGACTGTCTTGGTTTTATCATATTAGAAATCAGGTTTCATCCTCTAACATAGGATAGTTTCAAGCACATGGGAGTCCCCTCTACACATGTTATTCTGACTCCATGAGGGGTCTGTAAGCTTAGCAGCACTAAAAGAGTTTGTGGGATTTTTGTCTTTCCCTTCAGCTGTGTAAGATCCTGTTCCCACTTTTGTATTTGCAGAATAAAGTTGACACCCCTCCTCTTCCCTGCCTGATATTCCCAAGTTTGGCATTGCTTCCCAGTTGCTCATGGGAAGAAAAAAATGAGAGCAATGACCTTGTTGTTTCAATGTACTTTTACCATGATACATTTGGTCACTGCACACAGTCCCCCCACTCTTTTCCCTCTGTTTACTGGAGCAAACAGGCAGTTTAGAGATTGGACTGATGCTCTGCGTGGGCAGTGTGTGCTCCCCAGGGACCTGTGAAGGACAGAGGATCTTGGTGACAAGCTGCCTTGACGTTGGTTGCACTGGCTAAATGTGTGCAAAGCAACAAGTGCAGGAATGAAGGTGCTGGAAAGTCTCAGCCAAAATTAGCCCTGGCATTTTCTAGGGGGATCGGCTGACGCATCAAACAAGCTGGAAATAGTAATGGCTTAATTAAAGTTTTATTGTGGGGGCCTGTCCCAGAAAACTGGGCTGCCTCTCATGTAGGAGAGGAGCCTTTTACAAATGAATCTCCAAATTAAGTCACTACCAGGCACCAGAAATAAGGCACTAAAAAGCTGTTTTGTGACCTTTAGAAAATAAGCCCAACCTCTGCTCACTGGGAGGAACTGCGGGTCCAGAGGAGGGCCACGAAGATGGAGCAACTGCCCTATGAAAACAGGCTGAAGGAGTTGGGATTGTTCAGCCTGGAGAAGAAAAGGCTCAGGGGGTCCCCATAGTAGCTTCTCAATACCTGAAATTCTTTACAGTGAGGGTGGTGAAACGCTGGAACAGGTTGCCCAGAGAGGTTGTGGATGCCCCCTCTCTGGAGGTGTTCAAGACTAGGCTGGACAGGGCACTGGGCAGCCTGGTCTAGTGGGAGGTCTAGGGCTTGGAACTCGATGATCTTTAAGGTCCCTTCCAACCCAAATTATTCTATGGTTCTATGTCTACTGCCATTGTGTCAGTAGGGTGGCTTCCTCATCTTCTCCAGACTGCTTTCCCTTCTAGNTGTAGCTTTTCAATACCTGAAGGGGGCTAACAAGAAGGCAGGGGTAGGTCTTTTTAATAAGATATGTAATGGCAGGACTAGGAGTAATGGATGTAAATTGGAAGAGGGGAGATTCAGGCTGGAGATAAGAAAGAATTTCTTTCCTGTGAGGGTGGTGAGACACTGAAACAGATTGCCCAGAGAGGCTGTGGATGCCCCCTCTCTGGAAATGTTTAAGGCCAGGTTGGACAAGACAACCTGATATAGTGGGAGGTGTCTCTACCTATGGCAGGAGGGTTGGAACTAGATGATCTTTGAGGTCTCTTCCAACCCAAACTATTCTATGATTCTATATCAAGTCCAACTGAAGAGCTGTAGGCATTGCTGTGCTTGCTTGTTCTTTAGTCTTCCCTTTTCAGTCTTCCTTTTCCTCTTTCTCTCTTGATGTGTGTGCCTCTGGTTGAGAAGTGCTGGCAGAGAATGTCATTAAATTCGTTGCTACATGTTAGTGTGCTGCTGGCATCAGTGTCACCAGAAACACTCAACCTGCATGTGGACCTGAGAAAACAAGTGCTTTGTGGGGGCAATGTATGTGTGGGTTTGTGGACATGGAGGTGGGAGGAGGGATGGAGTGAAGTGAATGAAGAGGGATGGGGAGCTTGAGAGCTGGAATGTTGAGCAGGGGAAGATGCTTGCTTGGAAGAGGAGGTTTGTTGAATGCCTTGCTGTCCCCCTCCTTGTGAGTGCTTAGTAATGAGGCCATGATGCATGTTACCTAATGACCACCCCACCTCAGGCATCCAAGTGTGGGTAGATGTACATGTATGGAGCTATGGGCTCTGTTTGGACAGAGCAAAGAAATAATTGACTTGATGTCCTTGCAAAATCAGGTCTGCATTGCTCTAATCTTGTCTCTATGCCAAGGTCTCAAGTTGTAGAAGTTCATTTCAGCTGCCTCCCAAAGCCTTTAACTTTGCAAGGACTGCAGGTTTCTAAGAGGAGGGAAATATCACTCCTTATGGATGAGTTTTGCAGTATTTTGTAATATTCTGCTTTTAACTGCATATAGTTTTGCCAAACTCTAACCACTTCTGCTAAAATATACCCTACTAGTGTCTCCTTGTGCATAATTTGAGATAAATTGATGAGTTGCTTGGTTGAACTTCAGCAAAGATGATTCAGCTATCCTGAGAGCTAGGCTGAGAAAATGCCTTTACTTTTATCCCTGTTGAAGTTCTCTGATAACCAGCTTTTTACAAAATCTCTCATGAGTCTGTATTTTGAAGCACAAACCTGACACTTGGCCAGGACATGCCTTTAGGGAAAGGTGTGTGCCTCTTGTTGTTCCTTTGTAAAATCTGTCTAATTCTGTCCAAATTATGATCAAAGAAATGCTATAGGCATATGATCCTTTGCATTTAATTCTCTGGGGCAGTGCTCTTGAATTCTTTGAAGAAGTCCTCTTGATTGTGTGTCAGAAAGAGACCTGGAAGAAGGACCAACAGGAAAGACAAGGGCAGAAGGGGTTCATTACAAACAGAGCAGGGGAGACTTTCCATAAAAGATAAATCATTATTAGCCAGAATGTCACTGTTTCTTTGCTTTCTGGAATGATCTGTGAAAACTCTGCCCCTCTCCCAGCTTAACCAGTTTGTACCACGTAGAGAAATGTGATTGTTCTGTGTTTGTAGCCTTAGTTCAGGGGCTGCAAATCATAACCCATCATAACTTGTGCAAGTGGAAAAATTCTTATCTATAGAATTTAAAATTAAATGAGCTGTGCAGAGCTCCTTCCCCCATCTGCTTCCCCAGTATTAAAAGACTGTGACTTAGTCTAGGTGTACCTGCTCTGGCAGGGAGATTGGACTAGGGATCTGTTGAGGTCCCTTCCAATCCCTGACATTCCGTGATTCTGTGTGAATGTCAGGCACTTAGGTTAGAATCTAGCAGAACTAAGGATGCCTGGTTGTTTTTGTGGTTTTGATTTTCTGTGTCTGAGGCAAAGTATATTTAGAGAGTAGCCTGCTGCACAGTAATGCTACTTCAGTGCATTGGACTGCCAGTGACTCAGCAGAGATGCTTCTCAGACTCTTGTAGAGGATTTAAAGGTCTTCATTACATGTCTGGGCAGTGAAGCAAAGGGATAATGGAGGCCGTTGATCTGTGCTGATTAGCACAGGCTTGGCTCAGATTTCTTTCTCTTTCCCTCTCTCCCCCTTTCTCTCTCCCCTCCCTTCAGTGACAGCACCCCAGCGAAAGCAAATAAAAGCCCCTCGCCTCCACCAGATGGATCTCCCATCACCAGCCCCAAGACCAAGACTGCCAACCATGATCTGGAACCGTCCACTTTGGAAGCTCCTGGGGCAAGCATCCCAAAGTCACCATCTCAGGTAGCGTCCCCATGACATCCACCATGTCTCTGATGGCACAAGCTCTGAGTCAAAGACATGGTAGTTGGATTTTTTGGACCTCTTTCTGTTAATGAACACAAAGGATGTGACAGTTGTTCTCCCTCACTGGTTCCTGGGAATGCAATTTAGTTGTCTGTCTGTCATATAGGGACAAACTGAGCTGTCTCTGAATGCCTGTACAGAGGGAAGGTCAGTATTACATTCTGCTGTCTGGTAGGATGGCCAAGAAGATACAGGGAAGATGGGGTCATAGCTAAGCAAGGAAGTTCTTTACATTTTAATCAACCTATGGAATTTAATGGTCTGTTTTCTTCCCAAGAACTTCTGTAACTGAGGAAAGTTCAAAGACAAATATTTGCTATTGATGAGGATGGGGAGAATATCTGTACTTTGCATTATCTTCTACCTCAAGATAAAATATTATGCCAAAAATAAGGGCATTATAAAGAAATTAGGTGGGTACCAGGATGAGGATTGTATGTTATATGGAATCTAATAACTTCCATGTGACCTTTATTAGTCCTTCCCTTACACAGGACACATTCAGTAGAATTATAAAAATAGCAGATGTAGCTTCTGCTACTCAGCATAACTTATAATTCGTTTGATTTATTATTTAAGACAAATACTTTCACTTCCCATCCCCATATTTCACAGTGATGGAAAAGCTTAGTAGGAAAAAAAAAATACCAGCTACAAAAAATTTTTGTCTGGTGCCAATCCAGTAAGTGGAATACCAGGGAGGAATCTTCCAAGAAGAATTAAAGCTGAGAGAGTTTCCAAGCTGGTAAGAGAAAACCTAAAAACTGAAAGAGGTGGATGCAACCCAGAACTTCCTTGCTGCTCTCCTTTGTAGTTGTGTGATTCCAAATCCAGGCCTGTGGTGTAGAGTGTGTCCTGTTTCTGGACAGCTTCTCATAATATTTTTCACTCCACTGCATTTTTTGATTTTCAGGATTATCTAGGTACAAAAAGGGTGTGTTTATATAGTTTTTTTCCAGCCCTGTGAGAGGTGTGTGTACCTGGCAGTGTCTTTTCAGGATTTCTTCAGGGTCTCTGCTCTGCTCAGCATTGCACAGCCTAGAGCAGCTTCACCATCAACCTGTCTGGGACCTTGAAGGATGGTATGTGTGTGTGGGAGAGACAATCTGGACTTACCTTCCTGTTTTTCAAGAGACCACTACAACTTGAGTGACACTTGGAGTGACAAATTACACCAATACATTCGCTCACCCTACATCTGGACTTGTCCTGCAGACTTTGGCTTCTTCCCAACCTTTGAAACAGCACTGATAAGCCTTGGTTTTGCTTGGCCCCAAGTGTTTGCTTATTCACTTGCTGCCTTCCTGCCCACAGGAATGGGGCTGGTAGCACCCCTTGTCGAGCTTGAAGAATGTTCCTGCAAAGCCCTGGCTGGGACCTCAGATGGGCAAGAACTGAAATGGCTTTTGCAGCTGCTAATGCTGCCACCACCTGGCAGCTGGAGATTTACTACAGTGAAGAACAAATGCTCTGCTCCATGTTTGTGTTAGATTCTGGGAGATGGAGCCTGTCTCCAGAGGAAAGGAAGACAAGAACTGGGGTTTCATATCCAGAGCCAAGCTTGATGGCTGTTACGGATAAAGTCTAGCTTGTGTCAGCTTGCCAGCCCCCTGAAAAACAGCAGTTTCTACTTTCTCAACAGTGCTTAACTTTTAATACTGAAAGCCTCACAGGTGTCCTTACTTTTGACCTATGTTTAAGTGAGTTGTTCTAGGATTCTCCTCGAGATGCTGGGGGAGAATGGAGCAAAAAGCAACAAGCAGGTGCAGTTCTGTAGCCTTTTCTTTTCTGAAATACTGATGCAAACAAGAAACAAAGGCTGCAGAGAGAGGCAGCAAAACAGGAGAGCTTGGCTGTTTTGGACTGTTCCCTATGCAAAGCAAAACTTTAAAGCTTTCTAACCGTCTTTTAATTCTTAAAAACAGCTTATTTCTATCTTTTGGAAGAAGTGATTGCTGTCATCTCTCCACACAGAGTAATAGAGGTCTGTGAAATCTCAAAGGTCAGACTTCTGCTCTCAGTTACACCACTGCAGCTCTGCAATGACACTTCTGAAATCAGTGCAAATGTGTTCAATTTAGACAAATGAAGATCTGTGGGATCCAAGTCAGCAGAAATATTTTAGAGGATTTGTTTTATTCTAGACAAACTTGTTTGTACTTGGGAAATTTACAGACATAACCCAATGCTTGTGGGCAATCCTGTTCTCTTTGAGATGTGGTTTTAGACTACAGTTGCAGGTAATGCTGGACACGGTGGAAACAGTGGTCTCCAGGGCATTCATGCACTGAGAGGAAGGAGACTGACTATTTTGGAGAAGTAAATAGCAGAAGAGCTGGAATGTTTTTGACTTTCAAGTTTAGAACCAGCACCCCCTATTTCTGCTCATGATGGCTCTGTTCTGAGAACAGCCTTTCTCTGAAATGCCTGGTCCCTTCTTGCAACTGCCAAGCAGGGGATTTTCAGTTAGGGATTGTTCTTGGGGAATATGGACACGTCAGCTTCTATAAACAGTGAAAAACTGGAAGTGAACACACTACTTTCATTATTTCCCCTAGCCAGCTATTCAGTGAAAAATGTGTGTTTGTAGGTTCACACTCTCTTAAGTAGGTTAAACCTGTACAAAACCAGGCTATTTCCTTAGGAATCTGAATTAAAGCCTTGTAGAGCTCACTTATACGCTGGAGAAGTGTGACCACAGAACTAGGAGATGGGGATTGCTGTGTTTCATAGGTGGACCTGACACAGACATACTGAGTGCTGGGTGGCAGGTTTTATGAGTCTTGCTGCCTTGGGATCCTAGGAATGACGAGAAGATTGAGTAACTAAAACTTCATTGTGAATGGAGAGTATTATCATTGCTGAGCATTGCTTTGGTGGAACTTGTAAGGCCACTTTTTCCTAACACAAGAGTTCCTCCTCAAAGTTTGATTTAATCTAGAAATAATATTGACCCTTGGAAATGGAAGAATGTGGAAAGGATGTGGGGGAGTGTCTACCACAGCTTCCCACTGTTAGGGTCAGGCTGAATGTTTTAGCATGCTGGTGGGTATTAGGATTGGTTAGATTTACAGGCTTAGACTTTGTTAAGTGTCTACTGGGATCTTCATTTGGAGAACATGACTTCATTAGTGTCAATGCTCATTGGTGAAACTAAGAGCAGGGTCAGTTCCACAGCAGCCATGGATTCTCAGAAGTTTGATTGTTCTAACCTAAACTTGAGAAGTGGTAAGATGCCATCAAGAACTCCTTCAGGCCTTTCTTATGGTACACTGATAACCATTGCACCAAGGAACCAGTACTGTGGGGGAGTGTATCTGTCACCTGTCTGGTCACCTGCCCATAATAGGATGAATTGAATCTAATCTCTTATTCTCTTAGGTATGGTAAGTATGGCAAAAGGAGGCAGTGCTGGCCTGGTCTATTGAATTGTGTTCTTTGTAATTGATGTACATCCTTCCCAGTGGTTCTTTAGAAGGTTGCACATACTTTAATTATGTATGCATGTCCTCTCAATGCATATTAATTGTGTTACACTTCTCCTCTGCAGAGGGAGACTTGCCCATGGCTGAAGTGTAACTAATGATGCCAAACCTTCTCTGGAGGAGAGTGCTTTTTTTTGTTTTGTTTTTTTTGTTTTGTTTCAATTCAACCTTTTACCTTCCCTGGCTCTCTTCAGATGGAATTGATTGGACCCTGCTGTGTGCTTGTGATTTCCCTCACCTCTGGTTTTTGTGGCTAACCTGGTTCCTGTCTCTGTTTTTTTTGGGTGTCGCCATCTGTGCTGTGGCCGTGTGCTCACTTGCATGCAGTTGAGGAAAGGGCCTCCGGTGCCTCCACCTCCAAAAGTCACCCCCTCCAAGGAGATCAAGCAGGAGAACATCATCAGTCTGTTTGATGACAATTTTGTCCCTGAGATAAGTGTGACAACCCCTTCGCAGGTTAGCTGCTATGCCCTGCCTTATATTTGTCTTCCTCTCAACTTTTCCTTTCCACATTTCTTCTCTTTGGGGGTGTCAAGCCATGAAACCTGGTCAGGTGAAGGAGTAAGGAAGGCTCAGGACTGGATTTTGGAAGGCTAAAGGACAGATAAGGAGGCCATCTTCAAGGGAAAGGTGGCTAGAAGGCAGCTTTGACCAACATGTTGCCTTGTTCAAGCTTTGATTCTTGGAAGAAATGGGAGAAATGGCAACTGGTGAAGATCATAGAAAGTATTCATTGCATTTGTTCAACAGCAGTGTATGTGGATTATGTCTCCCTTCATGTCCCAGGGTCTCTCCAGACCCACTCATCCTGGGTGTGGATGAAGCAAGTGTTTTCTGCTCTTACACAACTTCAGGAGCTGATGCTGGCATCTGTGGCAGTTCATGCTTTTTATGCTTTCACACATATTAACATTTAAAGCCCATGCCTGCACAAGAAAGGCGAACAGAATTGTGCAAAGCTTTTTTTGCAGAGAGTAGGTGCCTCCAGTGCAGGTAGAAAAGAGTGTGCCTGCTGTCAGCTGTGAACTCCTGACACAATCTGCCACTTTCCACCAGACAGTGATTCCCATCAGAATATTTCTTTCTTGTTGTGCGTCATCTTACAAAACTCTGAAAGTGGAAAAACATTTTCAAATTACTTACTCTCCTCTGTGCTTTCCTTTTGATTTATGTCACTGCAGAAGAGTGTGCTCAGCTGAGGAATTCTGTGTTGGATCTAAGAGTATGGCAGTCCTTGTGTATAGAAGCCTGAGAGCCTGACCAGATTTCTGGCTGTATCATGCATCTACTTTTTTGCCTATATATATCATTATATTTTTTTCCCTAAATGCTTGTTAAAGCACAAGTAGTGTCACTATTAGTGCTCATCTCTGACTCATTCCCTAACTTTCTCTTATGTCATGATGCTCAGTTGTCTCTGGTTTACCACCTTCCACCCAGCTGCTAAGAAGCAGAGGTGGAGCTGGGAGGGAAGGAAGTCCATGTTGGGTTTTGCATTGCAAAAGGTAAGGCTTGCAGGGCAGAGAGAGAAGTTGACAGCAGTGTTGGAAGGGAGGAGACCACGGGCAGCTGAGCAACTCACCATCATTCTCCCTGCCTCCTTCTTTATCATAATGGACAGATCTCTCTTCTCCGTGGTTCGTATCATGTGTTTCCTTGTGAATGCCAGCCCTTAGCCAGACACACTGATCAGTGTCCTCACCCAAGATGGCATCTGCTGTGACATTCAATCAGATGGTGGCCAGAACCATCTTCACTGGAACACCAAAGCCACTAGCATTCAGCACGTTGCCCAGGGCTGTTCCTGTCAGATGTCTTAGATCCTATGAGCTATCTTGTAGGAGAGCTGTGTAAAGGTATTGGGTAAAGGTGGTAGCCTTTGTAAGTAAGTATTAAGTGTTAGGTAAGATTGTTCCAGGGCTTTGTTGTCTCGTGACCAAACAAAACTAAAGACTGGGGTGTGAGCCTCCCTGATGCCCTGGATATTCCTGAGTGTACTAGAGTGCAACTTGCTTTTAGTGTACTAGTCAGCATTTATTATCTTGAGATGGGAGAGTTTGATTCCTTGTCCTCATGCCTCTTGGTTCCAAAAATCTGTAAGAGTTTTTGAGTAAAAGGAAGTTAGAGGAGGTGAAGATGGTGGTGTGAATTGTATGTGGAGGTCTTTCTCTTAAATTATATCTCTTGCTGCTTTCCAGGGTTCCATGGTGGGACTATGGCAACAGTGGAGACCACCCTGCCAGACTTGGTGTTTTGTTGCAAAGATAGCTGAAGCAATAGGGTCAGGAGGCCTGGGAGATCAGTGGAAATGGGGAAAATCTTCCTGGACTTTCCTAGAGAGAGCAGTTTTCACTAAAGCTGAGCAGAAAGAAATGACTTGTGGTGGTTGGATTAATTCTGAAACTCATCAGTGATGGTTTAATTTTTAGTACTAGGGACTGATGTCCCTTGTAATGACTGTTTTACTAGTGGCACTCAGCAAATGTGTCATCAGTGTTTTTAGCTGGAGCATTAATCTGTCACTCTGCTGACTCTGAGGAGAGTAGTAAAGCCTTTCAAATTTATACTTCTTTTAGAGAACTGGTGTTTGCATGTTTCTCAGATGTCCTGGTGGGAAGCACAGAAAGTAGCATTTTTTTTAATAGGGGAGTGATTAATATCCCTCAGCTTTGGTGAGGTGCCATATTCTGTGTTTCTTCCTCAAGAGGCAGGAAGGAATTGGGAGCTTTGGGAGTCAACTCTGAGGTCCCACAGGCTTGGCTTTCAGAAGTTTGAGTGGCTTTCTGCCTGGTTCCTTGTTCTTGAGATAAGTTGTATGAATGGTAGGTCTTATGATGGTGGTTGACAAAGTCTATCCTGGGCCTTTAGTTAAGAGGCAGCTGGATGAGCTGTGTGGAATAGATTCAGATAGAAGAGAAACTCTTCTCAACAGTAGCTGTGATCCTTTTGTCAACAGCAGGTCAGATGCTTTCACCATGTCAGCTCATTTGGCCAGATGAGAAGGTGAAAGAGTCCTGTGGAAGAGAAAGGTCTGGTTTATGGTGACACCCATGTGAACTGCTCATGATTACAGGCACCAAGCAGTCAGGAATCATGTCAGGTGTTTACACTGATACCACATCTTCTGCATTTAGAGCCTTTATCAATTGGATAGCACATATTCTCCCCCTACTATGTGTGTATGTGTGTGTGTCTAATGCTCACCCTGCTTTTCTTCCTAAATGCTGCCAAGTTTGATGACCCTGGACACTTCCAGGAGGGCGCCAGCCTGTTGGATCTGGATTTTGATCCTATTAAGCCAGATGCCACTGTAGGGAAGACCCCCACACCTGCCTCCCAGGTTGGTTCATACACTGCTCCTTCTCCTTTGCATAACTGCCTTGTTGCCAAGTTGTGGTGTGACCTCCACCCACATGAATGACAGTGTGGACCTGAGCTGGGTGCTCAGACCTGTGCCTTGCAGGCAAGTACCTTGGTCTTCTCTGCTGGATTTGTAAGTCTGGTGGGAACTGGGTGTTTCTGGGATGCTTCTACTTTGCTATTATGATCTACAGATTGACATCACACTTAGTTTAATATATATTCTTCCCTAGATTAGTGTCCTCTGTATCCTATATGGATTTAAACTGTTGTCATGTTCTGTGCTCCTGCTATATATAAATCACTCTCCAAAGGGATTTTAAATGAGCATACCCTTAGATTATCAGCAGCTGCTGAAGATGGATATTCAAGTGATGTGAAGCCCTGATTTTTCTGGGTATATCTTCTGTTCATAGTTAAGTTCCTCCATATACTCCTGTGCAGTGAGGTATGAAAGAGAATGATACCTACAACTGGTGTTGCCTGTACCTGGTCCTGTCCACCATCAGAAGCAGGTGGACTGTGCCTCATTTTATGTCTAAAATTCTGGATCTTTGAAGAACATTCTGAAATCTGGCTCTTGTAATCACTGAGACTTCCCATTTCATATATATATGAGAAGGTTATTTTTTGCCTGTGGTATTATCCTGCCAAATAGGACTGGGGATCAGTGGAAATGATGCAGATTTTTGTAGCAATAAGACCACTCTAATAAGAGAGATCAAACTTTAGACATTTGATTCTTCTAAACTAAAATACTGTGTCTGCAAAATATTAGTGATTATCATTTGATCTGCACCAATGTGGCAAGCTACCACTTCCTGAGCTTTGAGAGAGCAAATTGGCTTTTCTTTTTTTTAAAAAAAAGAAAGTTATTTTCTGGGATTTTTTTCCCCTGAATTACAGGTTACAACTTGGATCATTAAGTATACTTGCATAGGATAGGAGTATAAATTTGTCTTAAAATGAAATTGTTTGTTATCCTTCCAGCAAGCAACCAATACTACACTGAGTGAGTTTTTTGAACAGCATGTCTGAAAACAGCATGTTCAGTGTTCTAATTTATTTCTAATTAGCTTCAGAAGTCACTAAAAGAAAGAGCTTGAAATTAATACTTTTTGTGTTAACCACAGCAAAAAAAACTAGCAAAACTTTTCAAAGTATTCAAATTAATTTCCTGTAGGGTGGCTACAATCACAAAGTGGTTAAGATTTCTCCTGAAAACACCAGTAGAAGTCTTGTTCTGAATTCATGTTAACTTTACTGGGGTTGGACATGTGGGGATGTGTTTAACCCTGATGTACCACAGACTCCTAAGGTGTTTTTTTCTGGCTTTGTTGTCTGCCACTGATAACTGAACCCAAGTTCAGTCTCACTTGGCTGTTTCACTTCATACCAGAGGTAGAAAAAACCCTTATTCAGAATGCCTTGGTACTTAAATTTGACTATGCAGTAGGGAGTGGTGTATACATTCATACAATTAAAAATATTTTAAAGCCATGCAGAGTTAAGTGCTGTTGGATGTTTGTCTGCTTCAGTGTGATCAGCATCTGTAATGTTTCATACTCAATGAAATAATCACGTATAAACATGTTTTATTTTTGTTGCTCTTTGACATGCTTAGTCTTTACCTTGGGATTTATGGGAGGTAAGAACTTCATATGTCTTTCATCTCACATCATGTACTGTGCTTGTACCAGAGCCATCTCTATGTGCATACCTGTCTCTTTTCCCTTACTGATTTTCCTTTCTGCATACCCCAAAGTTGCTCCATGTGCTGCTGAAACCATTTTCTACACCTGTGAAACTCCAGAGGCAGACATGTTTGCACTCAGAAACTTATGTCTCCACCAGCACACAACCTTTCCCTGCTAACTCATTCATCTTTCCCTTGGCATGATGCTGTAATGTTCTCTTCTCCAAACTTAATCCCACTGTGGCAACATCCTCACCATCCACTCCACAGTAGTTTTTAAAATCTTTACATCCTGTTGGTCTTGTGTGTGACACATAAATGTCTCAGCTGCCTCTGGTCCTTTTATTGTCTGTGTATGTCTGGGATTATCTGTGGTGTGTGGTGCTTGACAATCATTGCCAGGTAGGGTGATGTGAAATAGCTTAGCCTGTGTCTACACTGAAAGTTAAGTCCAGGCCACAGATTTACCAGGAATCTGCTTCAACCTCAGCTTTGGAGCTTGACAAGGGAGACCATACACCTGCTCTGCATCTGCGCCAAAGTTACACCCTCATTTGTGCACTCTATTGTGCCTTGGGAGATCTCAGTTTGTTACAGATAAGCCCACTGGGAGATGTTTCAAGCACAACTTCTTTTAAGCTGAATATACAGCCAACAACATGAACAGAAAACTCTTCATCTGGGAACTCAAGCATGCTGCTTGGTGTAGATAAAAGCACGTGCCCGTGGCTGATCATCAAACCCTGCCAACCTTCCTATTCTCAAAGACCAAGCCAGCAACTGGATGTGACTGTCTTAAAATGAAGATCCTGGTCTGAGGAGTCACTGTGGCCAGTGATCCCCTTCACATGAGTTTGGGTCATGTCAAAAAAGATGTTTCCTTTGTGTGTTTCATTAGCCATCAGTTCAACATGTCATTATCTTATATGTGCTATGTCAGTCTGTCTTAGAAAGAAAAGACTTTTGCAAGGAAGGTTTTTGTGTCTTTCAAGTGGATGTGCAGGGGTGAGATATGGCTTTGTCTGATTGATCTGAGCCTACAGTCTGGGGTATAAACAGTGTTTTGGAGTTCTTCCATCCTAGGCAATACTACTAGAGGAGATGTTCTCACCATGGCATTCTATACACAGTTAAAGAACCCAGCTTTCCTTAGGTAGAGCTTGGAGATCCTCCTATTGTTCTTCCTGTGGCCAGTGGCATTTTTGCTATAATCTTCTTAGCTGTTGCAAGAGGAGGCTTGTTGCATGCTGTGAGGTTAACAACTGCACAGAAACTTGGATGCAGGAGACCTTGCTTAGTTTCACAGACTAGGAAATCTGCATTTGCTGCTGTTGGAATAAGCAAAACTTTGAACCTAGCAATAGCAGCCAGCAATTCTTTCTTGTCTCCTTATAGTATCTTTCCAGAAGTGGCCTCAGGAGTCCCACAGGTACACAAAATAGAGAAATAAGTAGCTGGCATGAAAACACCCTTTATTGAAATCCAGGGGATTAATTTAGATTAATTTTCTTTGATTTTTAAATACTGGTTTTGCAAATTAGCTGCTTTTCAAAAAGGAGCTCATGCTGAATTTCTTTTCACTTGTCCATATAAAAAAACATACTTGGCTAGATAGAATTGGGTGGGCATCTGGCACAGGTCTAGTTTCACTGAATGCAAATAAAAAAACCCCTGGGGTCTGAATCTGGTTAGCCAGGAGAAGCTTTCATATGCACATATCTACCTTAGCACCATCAAAGCTGCTGTGGGGATGTTTAGCAGGATGGAAGCAGATCTGCTCTTTACAGAATCCTCTGGCAATGACCTGGTGATGGGGAGACATGAGAAAGGTGGTGATAGGAGGAGACAGCATGTCTTAAAGGGCTCTGTCAGAGCAGCTGAAGGTAAAGGAATGGCTCTTTGTTAAATTAAGGATTAGAAGACTACCTGGAACATTGTGCTGGTGTGTAGTTAAGGGTTAGCATGGTCATTGCTTGGCACTGGGATGGGACTATGACAATTGGAACATTAATATATCTGGATGATACCTTGTTTTGAATATGGATGGATTCAGGGGTCCCTATGTTTACCTAACATATGTAGGGATGTTAAAGCTGGGTTATTTGCATGTGTTAGAAATGGTAAATCTATATAGCAATCTCTACTGTGCTAATATAAAGTGATCATCTGATTTGATTGTGTAACAAGATGNTGGTTTATTGCTGTGCACAGGAAGCCCTTTCTCTGGGCTTCTTAGAACAGTGTCTGCCAGGCAGTGGTTTGTAGGTGATGCTGAATATTTCTCCCTGATGAGGGGAGTTATTAATGCACAAAAGCTGCTCAACAACACAAATGTGTGCATGCTCCAAGCAGAATGTCCATAGCAAATTATCATTAATGGAACATTCACAAGAGAATCCAGACTCACTGGATGTATCCAAAATCAAACTGGGTGGAAGTTAGCACAGTTTTCAGTTCAGTTTGGTTCAATGACAATGTCATGTAGATGTTAGGTGCAGAGTAAGTTCCATACTGGGACACGTTATTGTCATACTTTTTCTGTTAAGTATATAAAGACTTGAATATTCCTTGATTGTTCATCCTTGGAAGTAATCTCTTGAGACATCCTTGTACCCTGGCAAGCAAGCATACTTGTATTCATGTCCCAGTGGACAATCTATGTCTATAGACACATCTGTACAGCTGGTCTGCTGTTTAGGTCATGAAGACAGAGGCACACAGGATTTTTTGGTGTTTCATGGATTTCCTCCAGAATATTGCCTGCTGCGTGGCTGGGCTGAGGGAATGCAGGCTTTAGCATGATTTGACACGGTGGCAGGATGGCAGGGAGATTGAAACCTAGCAAGANATAGCAAATTATCATTAATGGAACATTCACAAGAGAAT
This sequence comes from Turnix velox, assembly GCA_013400935.1. Taxonomy (NCBI): domain Eukaryota; kingdom Metazoa; phylum Chordata; class Aves; order Charadriiformes; family Turnicidae; genus Turnix; species Turnix velox. The sequence continues at coordinate 44,789 of VZTY01016399.1, read as the reverse complement.
CCAGACTCACTGGACGTATCCAAAATCAAACTGGGTGGAAGTTAGCACAGTTTTCAGTTCAGTTTGGTTCAATGATAATGTCATATAGATGTTAGGTCCAGAGTAAGTTCCATATTGGGACAGATTGTTATAATGCTTTTTCTATTAAGTATGTAAAGGCTTGAATATTCCTTGGAAGTAATCTCTTGAGACATCCTTGTACCCTGGCAAGCAAGCATACTTGTATTCATGTCCCAGTGGACAATCTATGTCTATAGACACATCTGTACAGCTGGTCTGCTGTTTAGGTCATGAAGACAGAGGCACACAGGATTTTTTGGTGTTTCATGGATTTCCTCCAGAATATTGCCTGCTGCGTGGCTGGGCTGAGGGAATGCAGGCTTTAACGTGATTTGACACGGTGGCAGGATGGCAGGGAGATTGAAACCTAGCAAGATCCTGAGGTTTCTCACTTACTTGTCAACAGATGGCAGCAGTCAACAGCATAGAACACTTGGACAGAGAGAACTGCACTTTTCTGTGCACACAGGTAGCTGTAATGAGCATAACTCCACCTGGATGGCTTTTGTATTGCAGCCTGCAGAAGCAGCCCATGCAGGAGCTGAAGCAGCTGGATCAGAAGCAGCAGCTGGAGCTGAGGCATCTAAAAGTGAAACTGATTCAGGATCGGTAAGCATCTGAGGGACAGCAGTCATTTCACTGCATCATAGAATCATAGAATGTTTGGGTTGGAAGGGACCTCAAAGATCATCTGGTTCCAACCCCCCTGCCATAGGCATGCTCCTGTGTCGTATAACTGGGCTGTGAAGGGATGTATGGCTGCTTGGAAAAACACATCCCTGCCACCCCAGCAGCTACAATGTCCTTATTCAGAGGCCAGGGTTCCCCTCTCTTTCCTGGCACTGACATCTTTTCAGGAGACTGATGTAGGTCCCATCTTTTGACTCCTTGCTTCCTGTGGGCAGTCACATTTGAATTGTCTGTTTCACAAGGGCTCTACAAGCACTACATTGTGACTGCAGAGAATAGGAAATGCTGGACACCGTAGTCCCTGAAGAAAACTGAATTTTCTCTGCTCTCCTGTAGCCTTTAGTAAAAGTAGGCAGTGGTCACCTCTCCTACCTACTCCCTGCTGCCTTTTTTTATCCTGTGGCATACTTTTGTCACTGACTTTTGTGCTGGGAAAACCTACTGAAGCCGTGGGTAGGGTTGGGATGTGGATTCTCCAGGCTGGACTTGGAGCTGCAAGTTTGGATTCTCTTTTCTCAATGGCTTTCTCTCCTTCCTTGGCTGTTGCTGCCCACTAGACTGCCCTGCCTGCTGTTGTTATGGAAACTTTCCCTGCTACTGTCAATGGCACTGTGGAAGGAGGTGCTTCATCTGAAAGAGCTGACATGCCCCCAGGATTTCTGTTCAAGGTGAGTGCATGTTGGATGGTGGGGGACCAAGTTCCTGGTGATTTTTTTTTTCCTGTAATGAATGAATTATCTCCTCTCAGCACATTCAGGGGCATCATTAAAAGGACAAAAAGAGATACAGGTTCCTGTCCAGCTGTCCAGCTTCATGCAGTTCCAGATGCTTCAAATAACTATATAAGAGTGTTTGAATCTCTGACTGTACAGAAAAAACCCCTCCTTCTCTCTCCTTCAGTAATTTCTGTCTCTGGTGATGTAGTAGTGTCAGCCACAGACTGGATATTCAACAAAAAGTTGCACTCCAGACTGGAAAGATTAAACTGGGATGCAAAGTATCTAATGATGAGCTCCTGGAAGCATCAGTAGGGACAGAGGTCTTGGTGTCTGGTGAAATTGGAAATCCAGGATGAACAGAGGAAATGTAGGGTGGTTATTCTGAATAGTCCAAAGATCACTTGCAGCTTGTTTCAAAAGTGGAGGAAAGTGATTTTGGGTGAGGATAGCACACAGATTTAACATGCATAATGGAATATGGTAGCAAGACAACACAGGTGCATCGTGGCCTGAAAGTGAGAAATTATAGTCTCTCTTGTGTTTTTTCAGCTGCTATAAGAAAGCTTTTCCTCTGCCTTAGTCATTTCCATGCATGGAAGTAGAAAAACTAATGCAGATGTTGCTAGGAATTAGGAATTAGAGAAAACATAGCAGAATATGATCACTCAAAGCTCCAAACGGATACTCTTCCCTTCCTTTCTTCACCCTGCTTGCTGTGACAGAGATAAGAGACTAGAACATCTAATAATTTTGCAATCCTGCTGCAAAAAAACCCCAGGGGACCATCTGAGTGAACGAAGGATTTCTAACTTGTGTGATTTTTAGGTTCATACCATCGGAATCCAACCCTCCTAATGGAGTACAGGAAGGTAAATGCATCTCCCCAGGATGCCCTTGAGGCAAAGGGGAGTTGCATGCTGGGCTGTATGGACAAGCATGAAGACATAAGATTAAGGGAAGTGTTTTTTTCCTGTAGATGTGGTATTTGTCAGCCAAGCTCACCCTGCCTTGAGCTGGATGGATCACATTGCCCATGAAGGTGCCTTCTAGTCAATGAATCAATGAAGTGGAAAGCCTTGTCACCCATTACAGAGCTGGGTGAGAGAAATCTGGCTGCATCCAAGCCTTCCTCTTGTCTCTCCACAGGTCCAGGCCATGCATGACTACACGGCCACCGACAGTGACGAGCTGCAGCTGAAAGCTGGGGATGTTGTGCTTGTGATTCCATTTCAGAACCCTGAGGAGCAGGTGAGTGAGGGAGGCAGGACATGAGCATGGTCTGGGGGCAGCCAAGGGGATTTCCAGACCTGCTTCTTCTTCCACTAACAGTTGTCTGGCTGGGTGCAGAGCCATGGTTTTGTTGCTGGGAGCTGGCAGAAGAGCCAGTTGAGCTTGAGGTTGGCTTCCTGCAACAAAGGAGGACTCTGTGATTGAAAAGTGGACACATTATCCTGCATAGAGCATGTGAACTAGTCATGGCTTCTTCTTCCTATTAGGGCATTTGAGCCAATGCAATGGTTTCCTCAAAAGGGAAGCCAAATGGAGTCTGTATTTTTCCATGACTTGCCTTACTCATGAATTTGATGCAAATTCCCTGTGACTGCTGCAGGAGTGACCCACACCTTGTGATGTTGTCTCCCCTTTTGAGGAATACTGAAGCTCATAGAATGCAGCTTGCTGCAGATGATGTCTTGCTCCTCAGCATTGCAATGCCTGTCTCCAGTGTTTGGTCAGAAGATGGCAGCAGAACCAAAGGCTGGAGGAGATTGCTCAGCCTCAGGGAGCAGTCTCACTGCTCATCTCCAAACCGAATTTAATCGTCAGTGTTTTTCTGAGCTATTTCTAGAAGCCTTGAGTAAATCCTTCCCAGTTGTGGTTGGGATCATTCAGTGGATACATTCCACAGCAGGTTTACAACTTTGTCTGAGGGAAGTGATGATTTTATAAAATGTCTGCTCACATCTCTAGATTTTTATTTGGAAAAGAAAGGGACTTGTCTAAATTTATTCAGCTCTTTGGGTTTTTATCAAGACCAGATAAGATCTAGATTGCACAAGGGGTAAAGGGAAGGTGATGCAGTTCACTGTCCACAGAAGATGTGGATGCTCTTTGCTGTTGGCTTTGTGGACAATTGAGGTAGATCTTGCTGCCTGTGAAACTGGAGCTATAATATGCTGGCAGCTCCTGCAGAGTTAGGTGGAAGGGTTGTATGGGGGAGAGGCAGTGATTTCTTCTGGAGATGAGACAACAAGTGTGACCGTGCTACTCAAGCATTTGTGAGCATTTCTTCCTCAGAATGCTTTTTGGATAGGAAATGAGTGGCAGCTCCCCTAGCTTCTGTGGCAGGAGATGGCATTTGTGGAGCAGTTTCTCAATGCCCTATGTTTGCACTCTAGCTGGATGTGGGTGCAACAGCCATGAACTCAAGACTCTCCAAGCTGCAGAGGGTGAGCCATGAGTGTTGCTAACATGATGCTGGAGCTGCACTGGAGCTCTCTAACACTCATAGAGTGTATTCTGTGCTACAGCTCACTTCCCTAACCCTGATCATACCCAGCCAGAAAACGCTGGCCATTAACATGTGCATGAACTGTGCACGTGAGTGAAGGAATCTCAGGATAATAGTTTGATCTTCATTTTGTGGCTTAGTTTGTGGGTACATTGGTCAGGCTTGGATTAATTTCTCTTGACAGAAGAAGAGGTTGAGGGCAGCAAAGCTTTGAAGCTGGCACATCATGTTCAGAATTTGCAAGGTTCAGCCTGGGTCCTTGTGTCTGATCCCTAAAGCTGAGGAAGACTCTCCATAGCAGGATGCAGTGGAGTGATGCATGCTGTGTGGCACACATGTGATGTGCAAATGGATGAGCTTTTGTGCTTGCTGTGCTGTGAGACAGAAGCTGCCTTCCAAGACACTTTGGCCCAGCATCTTCTGCCTAGTTGTTTGTCTTCCTGATTTATGGCATGTCAGTCCTTCCTCAGCTCCTGCAACTGGCTGCTGCAGATGGGCTCCTATCTTGTGCCATTCCCGTGACATCTCCTGAATGCTCAAATCCAAGGTAGTGAGAAGGGCTAGTTGAACATGCAGGCACTGAGTACAGCTTGCTCAGAGCAGGGAATTCAGGTGTTCTGAGCTCCTGCCATGTGAGATGTGCAGAAAACAAGACAAGAGGGGAGAATCTGCAATATGGCAGTGGAAAGCAATACGTGCCTCATGGATCAGTCCTGATGAGGGCTGCATCACTCCTGAACTGCATAAGCGTGTTTTTAAAGAGCAGGTTTCATGGGGAGACATTACTTGGCCTTGGTTAAATGCCTGGGTAACTCCTACCAGTTCCAGGAAAGTGTCAGAACAAGCAAGTGAGCTGCACTCACACAGGCCCCATTTTTCCACAGCTTAGAATGCTTTGAGTTGGAAGGGACCTTCAAGATCATTTAGCCATGGGCAGGGACAAAACCTATAAATATCATTCCCTTCCTAAGATTCTAGGAAAGGTGTTATTACTTAGATTGTCTAAGTATTTCTGCCATGGCAAGTAGCATTGCTGGATGTGCTGACATGGCCCTAAATGAGCTGGATGCATGCTCATCCAGAGGAGCAAGCTGTCAGGTTTGGTGGTGATGATTCCTTGCACAGTTCCATTGCCTCATGACACCGTCTTAACTCCTTAAGCTGTCCCACTGCAAATGAGTGGACACATTTGCATGTTGAAGGGGTGCTGCCATGGTGGAGGCTCCCAGACATGTAGTGAAATGGAGTAGCTGCTCATCTGAGCTGTAGCAAGTACAGCTTTCCCACCTTGAATATCTTGTCTCCCTCATGTGCTCAGATGGAGTGCAAATCTGTGCTGGGCAACCTGCAGAGGGAAGGGACTCTGGTTCTGTTCTACCAGGCAGGACTCTATTTGCATCCCTGCTTGTGGATCTATAGTTTTGATAGCTAGGCAAAACCTTATATATAGCACAGGCTGGGGAGTTTTTTCAGCCATGTTTTACTTCCAGCTCTACAGCTTGTTGGATTTTGGGAAGACAAATTGAGTTCCTCAACTTCCAGTTCACATAGACTAGATTTTCAGGCTCATTTTTCCTGTGGCATCTTTCTAAAATGTTGATCACCCAGGTGCAGTGACTAGACCAGGGGATGAGCACTGCCAATGATTCATACTTTCCAAAGACCTGTGGTTGAATTGCACTCTGGAGGTGCCCATCTCCCTTCTGTCAAAAGGAGGATGCTAGACCTGGGATATTTAGAATCATAGAATAGTTTGGGTTGGAAGGGACCTTAAAGATCATCGAGTTCCAACCCCCCTGCCATAGGCAGGGACACCTCCCACTACATCAGGCTGCTCAGTGCCTTGTCCAGCCTTGTCAGCCAGATAGTGAAAGGTGAGGCAGGTGGTTCCTGTCCTGTTGCTCTAGAAACTCTCTCTGTCAGAATTTCTCCTGCTTCAGTGGATGTAAATTATGACATGTTTTCATTACCTTTACAAATTGTTTAGAATTTTTCTGTCTTTGGGCACTCTAGGTCAGGTATGAGGTGTTGGATATGCCCTTTTCCCTGTTAAAAAGGGAATTATAACAGTTTTTTTCCCCTTCTCTCCTATCCTCTTCCTGGGGCTCTTCAAGCCAACTACAAGCATGGCTTTGAATATGCCTTGACATCTCCTTGGCTTGCACTCTTGTAAGAAAAATCCCTGCTTTCAGCTGTCTCTCAACATTTCTCTGTCTTCTCCTCTAGGATGAAGGATGGCTGATGGGTGTCAAGGAGTCTGACTGGATCCAGCATAAAGAACTTGACCAATGCCGTGGAGTTTTCCCAGAGAATTTCACAGAGCGAGTGCAGTGAAAGGCCAAGCCCACCAGCTTGATTTCTGCTGGAAGAAAGCAAGTTTTCTGGTTTAGAATTGAAAAAAAAAAAGAGCAGTGAAACCAAGAGAATTTAAAAGGAACAGAAACCTGAAATATTGTCATCTTTAAGGGTGTGTTCTTCTCAAAGGGCAAGGTTTCAGAAGCAAATTGAAATTTGAAGTGTTATCAAAATATTAATAATAATAATAATAATAAGGCAAGACAAATACCCTCTTCTCCTTTGGTTTTAACAGCATTTGGATTCTCTAAATACTGTCTTGGTGGAATTGGTGAGATGTCAGTCTGATCCCTGGAAAAGGCAGTATTTGGCTGATGGTTTGAGAGATTAGAAGCTGTGTTTGTTCTTGGGTGGGTTTATCTGTTTTCAATTGAAGGTGGCTTGCATGGCAACCCTAAAAAATTCAGCCTTCCCTACATGTTCCAACTATAGTAGGCCAAACTTTTTCTGTTATGCTGTTGAAAAAAAAAATCTGTAGCCTATAGTGTTTACCAATACAATGTATGTGTGTGTGTATTTTCTTTTCTTTCTTTAAAACAGTGTTACACAAATTGTGGTCTTGTACATGGAAGGACAACAAGAAACTATGTGGAAGGGATATGGAGAAGGTGAAATGTGGGAAGCTGTGCTCAGTCCAGGGTTCTTCCAAATGCAGATACTGAAATTCTTACAGTGCTGTTTGCCTGTGAAATGCTGAGGGGAATGGACAAATTCCAAAGGAGATACCAGACAAAACAAGTGTTTGCTATTTAGGAGACTCTAAAATTTAGGAGAAGGAAGCCTCTACCCCTAAAACAGTTTCAGAAAAGCTTGAATTCATGTAGATAGAGAGATAGCTTCCAGATCTGGCTGGTTAGAAAATTTGCTTTTAAAGAAAGATAAGGGAAAAAACCAATTTTTTTCTTCTGAAAGAGTGTCCAAGAAGAAGCAATTTGCTTTCTGTGCTTTTAATTGGAACTGTATTTCTTGTTTTCCTTTGTAGAGTTCTCTAAGTGAAAACCTTGTTAGATGAGCTTTCTCCAGTGCCATGCTGGTGCTCAAGTTAACCTCTAGGAAAACTGGACTCTTGAAATACTCATCCAAAATGGCTGCATGATTTTGTGATATTTTAATGCATTAGTGAGGAAGGGAAGAATATCTAAGTGTCAGTGTCAATCCTGTAGTCTAATACTGATGCTGAGACATTTCCTGCACCTTCCCTTTGCTTCTCTTTGTTTTTCAGTTATGTTTTTTAAGTTTAAACAAGCAATGACAAGGCTGTTTCAAAGTACATATTACACTTCTTGAAATAAGCCAACCTGACCCTCCAAGACTCTAAAGTTCCATGAAGGTACTTTAAACTTTACTTGAATACTGACGCCGCTGGCAAGCAGGTCAGGCTATTATTTTTTATGGCTTTATTCCCACCTCCTTTTTGCCTTGAAGGGATTTTGAACAGTGAAGTTACCTCCTGCTGTAAAGGGACAGGATCTCCCTCTCAAATAATCTTCCAAACTATTAGGAGCTGGCTTTTGTCTAAGATGCTCAGAATGCTGACACACACTACAGAAAATCTCACTTTTTCCCAATCTTATTTGTAGGGTAACAGAGAAAACATTGCAGGGCAAAACTGGATTTACTTTTTTTAAAACAAAAAATTTAGTTCAAAGGGACAAATCAGATTTTGATCAGAAAATATATCCTTATAAATGCAAGAATTGCTGTTCATGCTTTCAGCTTGGGAAATGATCTGTGCTAGTTATTTACTGCAGTGTAAAAGGCATCAAATTCTGTCCTACAAACCTAAATCTCTTCTTTTTTTTTTATTTTTAAGAAAACATGCAGGAATTTTTATGTTACATCACTATTCCAAAACTCAGTAGTATTTAGGGTAACTGCTCACAATACAGAAGGACTGGACTCCACAAGTTATAGATAGGTGAGCTATTTCTTAAGAATACTGCCCTGTTTGATTGTGTTTTTTTTTTCTTTTTCACCAGGTTTGTCTTTATTATTACTCTTTTTGTTTTTTTCCAAAATATCTATTTTTATGCATTTGTGACTCCATTACTCCTTTAAAGACTATTAATAGAAAAAACATACATTTAAATATACATAGAAATATATATATTAAAAAGCGGGTTGAACAAATTAACATAATGCTGTCAGCTTAAAATGTTTATTTTTATGCAAAAACCTGTGGATTATTGTTTTTTGAAAAAAAAAAAAAAAAAAAAAAATTTAAGAACCGAGCTGGTGTTTTTTTTTTTTTTTTTTTTTTTTTNCTTCTTCAGGCAAAAGAGTGATTTTTTTTTTCTTTTTTTTTTTGTCTTGCAAGTAATTGTTCTAGAGCATTTAGAAAGCTTTGCTGATACCTAATTTATTGTGGGGTTTTTTTGCTGTTTTTGTTATTGTCTTCTGCTGTGTTTGAATCAGGTGACTGTCCTAGCAACAAAAAAAAAAAGCAAACTCCTTGTAAGGCCTTCATTTTATTGCAAAGCAGCTTTATGGTACTGTACTGTCCCTGCAGAAAAGTTCTGCCAAAAAGGAATGTTGTTTTCAGGTCACTTGAATATTTCTAGTGGGGAGGATGTCAACTCTCTATTTGCTTGCCCAATCCCCCAAAATCCAACAATCCTCACCCACAAACATCCTTGCTTAGGTAGAATGGATTGCCTGCATCTTTCATTGCTCAGAAGGAAGTGGTGGCATCTCAGGCAAATGCAGGATGAGACCCCAAGTTTATAAACTGCCTTATGCTGAGAGTAGGATAATGTAGCAGGAAGCTTGTGTCTTGGAGCCAGGAGATCTCTTACCTCCTGTCTCATGTCACTGGGCACTGGGCAGCCTGGTCTAGTGGGAGGTGTCCCTGCCTATGGCAGGGGGGTTGGAACTCGATGATCTTTAAGGTCCCTTCCAACCCAAACTATTCTATGATTCTATGATTCTATGTCCAACACCATCATAAACAGCTACAATTCCTCTTACTTTCAGAATTTTGGGTTGGTATTACCCATTTTCTTGGTCTTAGTACTGATTCAGATAGAAACAGGGACAGTAAACTCCCTTCAAGTAGGCTGTGCCCAGTGTTTTTTCAGTTTGCTGGCTAAACTGAAAAATCTGGGGAAATAACATATTAAGTGTGACCTAACATTGTAAGGTTCTCCTGAAATTATAAAGGTGACCTGAAATTGTAAGGGTGACCTGAAGCTGTAAGGGTGATCTGAGGCAAATTTGTTTGGCTTTTTTTTTTTTTTCATTCATTTTCTCTGTGAAATGAAAAAGGGAA
>VZTY01016399.1:1219-35091 GCA_013400935.1 Turnix velox | reverse complement strand
AAACCAAAATGAAGCATTTAGCTTGTAAAGTTGCTGTTTTACTTTTGAAAAAACATTGTAACTTGGGCTATAACAAGTTGCTTTGATGCAAAAATGTGAAGCCTTCTGTTCTGGAAATGCTGAACTTTCAAATGCTGAAAAGGGAATTGGCTTTTTTTTCTTAATCTGAAGACTAGTTTTAGTTAATCCTGAACTGCAGATTCACTGCACACTGGAGACATTTTAAGGATTACCTACTATCTGGCCCAGCAAAGCTGCTATTTCCCATCTAATCATCTTCCACTTGATTGTTTTACTGGATGAACAATAAAAGCATCCTTCATCCCGTGCCATGCACTGGTTTTGTAGTCTGGTTTAGAATTATATTCTTGCTCTATCAGATTTATGACTACAGCTTTATGATGCTACTCCAATTTGAGCTTAATCCCATTATACAGTGGGAATTATCATTTTCCCAACTGATAAGGAAGAAATAAGGTATTGCTTTGTCTCCCTTTTTCTATCTTGGCAATACCAGTGAAATTCCTTTACTAGACAGAATTAGGGAAAGGTCCCAGAGTAGACAAATGTGCTGATCCAGGCAGAGTCCAGCACACTCTGTGCTGCTTTCCATGGGTATTCCTCAGCTGCTTTTACCACCTATGCATTTCTTGGCTGTGAAAGTGATGTAGTAAAAGGGATTTGCCAGCTTCATTCCAGGTGTGCAGAGCCAATTCTGCTTTGTCATCTGTTTGCCACAGTCCTTGAACTCTTGTTGATGATTGCAGGACCCTTTCCTGTCCCACCACCCACATCCTGTGGCCAAGGCAGACACCCTGAAGTCCAAGCATTCTTTTTTTGATGACCTGGAGCTGGGTGTAAGGACTACATATTCTAATTGGAACTGGCACGCTGAGTTGATTTTGCAACAACTTCTTGAGAGGAAAACACCCAAGGCCAAGGATCTCTTTACTATCTTTTTCACTTTGAGTTTATGTGCTGACTGTCTCACCTCTCTGTTCCAGGGAGATCCAGAATTTTGTTATTTAGAGTTGAGAACTAAAAGCAGGTGGTCAAGATGTGCCTGGTGAATATGGCAACAGGTATCTCTCCTGTAAATGACACTGAGTTCAGAGTTTCCTCTTTCCTTCTCTGTGCCAGAGAGGTTGAATGCTCTCTGCCAGTGTTTTAGATGTTGTAGATGCTGTGCAAAACAGGGCATGTCCTCTGCTGGTGCATGCAGAGGTGTCTCTTAGCCCTTTCTAGGAACAGCTACTGATCTTTCAGAGCTGATCCTTCTGATCTACTGATCTCTCACTGTGTGCTTGTAACACAGTAGACTGTGCTTTCAATAGCCTCTGTGTCTTTCAGCTTCCATTCCCACTCTCCAATTCCTTCTTCCCAACCTCTCCCATCTCACTGAGGGTGAGAGCAGCACAAGACACGTCCAGCCAGCCTGAACATGCACAAATGTGTCCATCAGCAAATCTTATAAAGTACAGCTTGGTAATGCTGGTATCAGGAAATTGGGCAACAGCTTTTAATTTCTGGGCTGCCAAAGGGAAGCTATGCCTTGCCACATGGGTACTATCACAGTATGCACTGGAGCAGACATCTCTCTGCTTGCAAGCTCTGGTTCAGACATTTCTCAGTAGCAGACTCCTCATGGAAAGGAGTCCTCTGACACCCCCAGGACTGGGCTGTGCCATCAAGTCCTTGTGAATCTGTAGGGTTTGTCACATGGGATCTCCTGCCAGCCCTTGTGAAGCTGTGGGGTCTGGCACATGGGATCTGGATATTAGAAGGCCATTTCAGATGTTGTATTTATGAAAAACTAGATGGAGAAGCTCCAGCTGTGAAGTCAGGTCTGTAGGAGCTTGTGCTTTTATGGCTATTTATTTCCTTCCCCCGTTTTTACAGTGTATTCTGCTAGTCCTGTCCCTAGTCAGCATTTCACATAGATGGTTTCTACTTGCAACTTGCCAGATGCAGTCCTGGGTTTATTGCTTCTTTTTAACTGAATAAAATGGCAGTGATGTTGGCAATGTACTGGCAATCTCTTTTCCTTCTGTTCATACGGTCTCTGAGTTTAACCTGAGAAATGTTTGGGTTTTGAGTGGGTTTTCTTTTTTTTTTTAAATATTTTAATTTTTATTTTGGTTGAACAAAGCTGAATAATTCCTGTTGTATTCAGAGCTGTGATGCCCAGTTCCAGTGACAAGTACTAAATGGAATTGTCCCATTTTGTTTCTTGGCAATGTTCAGAAATATATTTTGTGTCATCCTAAATCCTGCATCAGTTTTTGTCTTTCTTTCTCTCTTATTTCTCCACCTTGGTATTAAGAAGGTGAAACAATTCAAGGCTTCATTCTCCCCAAGGAGGTGAGTAGCTTCAAAGGATCTAGTTTGCCCAGGCACCATTAACACTGGGAGTACTTACAAACCCAGGGGATATTGAAGTCCTGAGTGACTGTAGGAGCACAATAAACTCTTCCAGCAGCTGTTCTAGTCTGTTGTGAAGACCTCACACCAAACAAATGCAACATATGGAAGGATTTGGGGTTTTAATAGTTTCTAACCCCAAGGTGATGCAATCTCCATCCCATGAAGGCAAGTTTGTTGATGAGAGCATGACACTGCCTGGCCACTCCATCCAGTCTGGCCAAACATCTCCAATCTCTTTTCTCTGCACCTGGGGAAGCTCTTAGTTCCTAGTCTGGCTTTGGAAATGGCTTTTTAATGGGGCATTGTAGAAAGGGGATGTTTGTGCCCTTTACCAGAGTGCTTTGGGATCCTGGAGAGAAAGGATTACAGGGATTGATGGTTCAGAGCTGTGTTGGGGCCACTTCCTTGGATTCCAGCCTGGCTCAGTGCAGCTGCAGGTGGGACATGGGGTGGAAATAGCAAAGGCTGGACTATGACTCGATGGAAATTGTGTCAATTAGCACTTTGATGAATATACTGCCAGAATCTTCCTCTTTAGCATGTGGGTGTGAAGACCACAGCCAGCCTGGGGAGCTGGCCAGACTCTGCTCTCTTCCTTCCTTTCCAGATGGCTCAGAGAGCAAAGTGACTTTTAGCCTCTCACCCCCATGATGCTTGGAAGAGCCCAAATCAAACTTTGTGGTGGAGGGAGGGGAGGAGGAGGAAGGCTGTGTTGCTGTAATTGGTGACCAGGGCTCAACTTGGCATCATGTCATCTGCCAGGCTAAGCCAGGAACAACTTGCAGGGTAGGAGCTGAGCCTTGAGGCATGGGGGGGGCTCTGTGTGTTCCTTCCTTGTAATCCAGAAATATAAAGAAAAGAGGGGAGGAGAGAAGGTGGCTGAAGGGGATCAGTGTGTGTAATTCATTGCCAGCTCCCTCTTCTCAGCTGAGTAATTAATTTCCAGGAATAACTTCTCATTCCAAACAAAGGGCATTTGAGCTCCTTCACAATGTTGCAGGCTGTGGCTACATAGAATAGTTCAGGTTGGAAGGGACCTTAAAGATCATTGAGTTCTGTCAGCATGTTTGGAGCTGGAACAGCCTGAAGGTCACTTGGATCCTGCCCTGAAAGCTCTCAGCACACTGCCAGGAGAGCTGACCTTCACTCTTGGAGAAGGATGCTTCTGTGGATGGAGGAGACACAGGTGAGGCCAGGGTGCCTGGGAGTAGGCAAGGTGGGAGCCAGGGTGTTACATGTTGCAGGAGACTGGGATTGGTGTCTGTTGGAACTGGAACTAGTGCCAGTTGCTTCTCAGCATCCCCCATATAAAGGGAGAAGTTGGCTGTGGGGCTGTCCTTTAGTCAAGACCCAATGGGAAGGGAGTTTGAGCCCTAGAAAGAAGCTGGGAGTCACTCTACAAGCTTGAGGAGGAGAAGATGAGAGTCAGGGCTGCTCTTAGCAATTCCTCCTGTTGTGGTTGGGTTAATGTGCTACCCTTTGCAGAGGGGGGATTGCTGCTTCAGCGGATGGAGGAACCTCTGCTGCTTACCTGCTGCAAGGCCCAATCCACAGAGTCATTAATAATGGTGCAGGACCAGAAATTCAGCAAGGGCTCATGATTAATTAGTTCATTAAGGGCAGTTAATGGCCAGCCTGCTCTCCTTGGCTCTGCTGTGCAGGTAATGGCATAGGTATAATTTCTCCCTGGGCAAGGTGCTGCCTTCTGCCAGGAGTAATGGGCAGAATTTGCAAGCTGTTTTGATGCACCACTGATAGGTATTTAGTGAGAAGGTTTTTTTTTTTTCCACACTCAGGGGCAGTTCTATAAGGCAACTTGCCAGGTACCCAACTGGCAGTGGTCCAATCTAATATCATTTTTTTTTCTTTTTTAGCAGTGGCATTATTCCATGCCTTGCCTCTTGACTTCTTCACATGCAGTCTGCTAGTCTCAGCACTTTCTCAGGAATTAATATATAGAAATTCAGATACCACCTATCCTGCATCAGGCACAGGGGGTGGCAGAGCTGTGTGCTAATGAGGACATGCAAGCAAAGCTGCTTTTTGAAATCTAAGCAGGCTGGAATGATCTGCTCCACAGGTCACCCTGGCAGGTGGGGGGCTGAGCCCTACCACATGCAGGTCAGCCTCCATCCCAGCTGCTTTGCAATAGGAGAGGACAAAGAGGAGCTCCAGCAGGAGTGCAAGTTATTAAAATTAAATTGCAGGCATTCATGTTGTTTGGCCAGCATGACTCAGCCCAAGGTGTGAAATTAATGTGATGAGACAGGAGCTACTGCTGCACCAGTAAGAGGAGTGCAAGCCTGCTGTCCTGTGTCCTAAAGGGGATCTTGTTCACCTTTAGGGCACCTTGTGTGACTGCCACAAAATTTGCTATTATGGCAGAAATCAAATGTGTTTGGAAAACCCTGTGCTGCAGTCTGTAGTTTTTTTCCTATATGCAATTTGGAGACCTGTGAGAGCCTCCTGAAGTGACTTCACCTCTGTGATGTCCAGTATTGCCTCTGTGTGTCTCTATTAGAGGCTGCCAAGAGAAACACAACTATTGATTTATTAGAATGGGTTTGCTGTTGAAGGTGTGCAGTAATCCAGCCACCTGGAGGCACTGATGGAATCTGCAAGTGCCCTACATCACTATAAGATATATTATACATCACTTTAGACTTGACATAAGAAAGAAATTCTATACACTGGAAGAGGTTGCCCAGGGAGGTTGTGGATGCCCCCTCTCTGGAGGTGTTTAAGGCCAGGCTGGACAAGGCACTGAGCAGCCTGATGTAGTGGGAGATGTTGCTGCCCATGGCAGGGGGGTTGGAACTCGATGATCTTTAAGTTCCCTTCCAACCCAAACTATTCTATGATTCTATAAAACATCTGAGTGTCTGATTAACACCTTTGGTATCAGACAGCCTTCTGGCCCCTGTAAGGAAATCTGAGGAAAGCTCATGCTGGCAGCTTCCATCCTGGGAGCAGTCAAGGTGTTGTAGCCATGATGTTCTTAATCTCATGAAGGATCACTTTAGCCAGAGAAGTCTTCATCCCTCAAAGAGCTTTCCCATAACCTGTACCACAGGCTGGCTTTTCTCTTCTGTGATAAGTGAGCACCTTCCTGAATCCTTGGCAAGTTGCTCTAGGAGATGCCTTGTGAAGTCTCATGCTCATCTTCTGCCTCCCAAGCCCTCTTTCCCATGGGCAGACACGTCAAGAAAGGCTGTACCTTCTGCCCCACCAACAGTGATGTATCAGATCAGGAGGAAAATTATTTTATTTTGCTTTTCCCTCCCCTATGTGACAGCTCCCAGCATTGCTCATTGTGCCTCAGGCTTTCTGCTGTGTCCACAAAGCATTCCTGCTCTTTCCCATATAATACAGATGTTTTTTCCAGAAGTGTAAATGACTTCCATTCAGCAAGTCATTTATGAAACACTTCCTGTGCACAGTGAAGAAAAATGCAGCTGAAGTTGGTAATTAAATGTTTACTGTTAAGTACTTTATGTATTATATACTAAGGATCATTCCAACCATTAAACAAACCATTTAACTCCCTTTAACAGCATTATTATTAGGTTAATCATCATTCACATCCTGTAACTATGCTTTTCTATTTAATTAGTCTTTTTTTTTTTTCTTACTTCATATTTCTATTTAATTAAGCTCAGCATCAAAGTTCAATTCCCTGTGCTCAGCACTAGAAGACTTTATCCTTTTAATGCCCTCGAGGAACTCGGGGGCTTAAGTTTTGAGCACTTTCCTTAGATATCTCCTAAGGTTTTCTTCAGTCCATGCTTAATTCTAGAGAAATTTGTGTCCATGGGGTGGGTTTCACACATTGTTCCTTTCTATCCACACTGGTGTTTGGGTGAAATCTTTGCTAATCCCTGTTAGTGCTGGGGATTGAGCTGGTGTCCCCTCAGAAGATGACCCCACCCTGAATCATTTTGTGCTCAGAGAGCATGTTCTTCCCCTCAGTGAAGATGAACTTGTTCATCAGCAAAGAATTTCTGAAAAAAACAAACCAAGCCAAAGGTATGTTTACAAGCTTTTAAATCTGGACTGTCCCACCTGTGACTGGGAGTTTCATTCAGTTATGTGTTGGATAAGGAGTTAATTTCCTTCCTGGCTGAAAGGCAGTGAGTTTCTGCTCCTCAAATTTCATTCTGGATGTTGGAAACCAGGGTAAAAATGTGCATACTGGTGTTTTCCCCTGGCTCCCAGTCTCTTGGCTGGATTAGAGCTGGTGGTGGGACAACTCATGATAACTGCCTGTGGATGGAGACTTGTTAATGTTTGTCAGTTTTATATGTAACTCTCTAGGCTCCGTTTGATGGAGTTTTCCAGAATTATTCCAGTTTTGGTCTCTGGAGAGCTGCACTTCTAACTGGAGTGGCAGCTGACCCATGAAATGGGTATGTAGGAGTGAGACATGATACCATGCACCAAGCTGTATGAAGCTGGGCTGGGTTTTGAGCATTCTTGTGATACTGTAGCTCATTTCCTGCTCATATCATGCAGCATATGCTTGTTAATAAGATGCTCTTTTGCCATAAACTTGTGCTCTGCTCTCTCAATCCCTGACCCCTGGGGTCTGTCAGCTGTAATCTCTCCCACTCAGATATTTATGGAGATACCCAAAGCACAGAGCTTGACAACATGACCAGAAAGCAGGGAACACCTTGCTTGTCATCACTTGGCATCCAAGCTGCAATGGCTTTAAGGAATTGTATGGACCCTCTGGAGTCTCTGAGCAACTCTTTTTGCTAGCACTAGTCCAGAACAATCAGCAAATTGAGTTCTTTTTATTAACTTTAAAAGAAGACATTAGCTGCAGCCAGGAGAATAAAACCAATTTATGAGGCAATTAGCTCTGCAAAAACACTTTGGTCTCCCCAGAGCAGCCATCTGAGGAGCATCTTTTTCCAGCTGCACAGCTTCTTCCCTTCTCCATTTGTCATAAATAATAATGTATAAACAAATGGTTCCCTGATATGCATGTGAGACATCCAGCAAGGTCTTCTCTGCCTGAAATTAGCTGATAATGTTGGCTTCCTCCCTTCAGGTGATATTCCTGTGGTCTGCTACTTAGCCATGATTTGTTTTTTCTCTTGTTCTCTTCACAACCAATTTTGTTTTACATGGAATTTTCATGGTATGTGCAACAGGGCTAGCTCTGAGCCAAAGAACCTCAACTACATGAAGAGACCACAGCAGCAGACTCAGAGAACTCTGTAGATATTTTCCAAGGCCCTTTGCAGGAATTGCAACTTTCTCAATCCACAGGATTTGCCTGTTAATGCTGGAAGTTTGGGCAAAAGCTAAAAATGGAGTCTTCCTCTGCCATTGTTACCCTAATCAAATAAATTCTGCATGATGAAGATGGTGCAGAGATGAGTGTGAGTTGAGATTAGAGTTGACACAAAAATTTGATTTACTACTTGTGAGCAACCCTGAGACTTCCAAATTTGCCTTAAATGGAAATTTAAATGAAAAGTTAAAATAGAGTTTGAATTACCTGATGCAAAATATTATTCTGCCAAACAAAAACCTCGTATTTTCTGTATTTTCCTGTTCTAACATTTGCATTTTATTGTAAACACCTGCCTCTTGATTTTAGTTACATGGTGCTGTTGTGGAAATGCAACCTGCACTATAAAACCCAAAGCATCAGACTGTAACCATTTTTACTACTAATGTTCTCAGTAAAGTTAGTTAAGGTCTAGAAAATGTTATGATTCTGTTAATTCAACAGCTTCTTTACATAAGGTAGCTGGAGGAATGCTGACCAGCTTTGGTTTATAAAAGGAGTGCTCCTCAGAAGAGCCAGGCTTCATCTCCATCAGCAGGTGGGAATCCTGTAGGGTTTGGTGTCCTTTGAGGAACCCAGGGAAAAGAAATGCACCTGCCTGCTCAATTATGTGTGATCATATTAAAATAGCCAGAAAAAGGGGTAAAATCCAGTCTTTTCAATATGAATGAAGATGCCCAAAAGACAGTTTCCAATGGAGAATTTTCAGGTGTTAAAATCTGGATTTTCTGTACCTTTTTGTTTCTCTCTGAGCCCTGTTTGTTAATCTCAGGAGATCTCTGAAATGCAATAGTCCTTGTATTTATTAGACTACAGAGCATGAAAGGACTTTCTGAAAGCAAATCTTCAGAGTCACACCAATCCTCTTGGTCACTGTGACTCCTGGAGGACACAGCACAGGAAGCACAAATTCCAGGCAGACCTTCCCATCCTTGGATGTCCACTGCTGCTTCAGTTGAATAATTGAAGACCTCACAGGGCTGCCACTTCAGGTGTCACAGATACAAGCCCTTGGGAGGTGAGAGGTTCAGAAATGGGCAGTGAGTGACACAGCACACTCAAGTCTTCTGCAGCAATTTCCAGTTGCTGCATTTTCCTCAAACTGCAGGTTAAGGATAGAATTTACAGGCATTCAGAACCATGACTACCATTATCAGTAGCATGACTAACCCAAGTCCCTTGGTGTCTTTGAAGGGATATTTTTCTTTCTTCTTCATTATCAAAAAAATCCTCTCCTGCTCAACTTCTTTCTCCACCATTGAGTTAAATGCCTGCTTAACATCTCCTCTGGAATAATTCTGCTTATAGTTTTGATGACTCATTGAGTACAGCCAAGGCTTTTTAAAAGCTTTTAATTCTAAGCTTTGGGGGTTTTACACAGCTGGTTAAATCTGTAATGACTTCTCTTCATCCACACATGAACTTTCTACTGCTCTTTAACTCAAGGAGAGTGTTTAAGGCCAGGCTGGATGAGGCACTGAGCAATCTGGTGTAGTGGGAGGTGTCTCTGCCCATGGCAGGGGGGTTGGAATTAAGTGATCTTTAAGGTCCCTTCCGACCCAAACCATTCTATGATCTCTTACTCCCTTTTGTTAATGTGTGGGTGTATAAATGGTGCTGCCACTGAAGGGATGGAGTGAAGCCTGAAGAAAACAACCTCCTAAAATGCAATTGTGTATCATGTCTGCATCGTTCTGTATGGAACCTATAGCAACTGAAATGTTTATAGAATCAGAGTCATAGAATAGTTTGGGTTGGAAGGGACCTTAAAGACCATCAAGTTCCAATCCCCCTGCCATAGGCAGGGACACCTCCCACTACATNTCAGGTATTGAGAAGCTCCTATGAGGTCCACCCTGAGCCTTCTCTTCTCCAGGCTGAACAACCCCAACTCCTTCAGCCTGTCTTCATAAGGCAGTTGCTCCAGCCCTTTGGTCATCTTCGTGGCCTCCTCTGGACCCTCTCCAACAGCTCAATGTCCTTCTTATGTTGAGGACTCCAGAACTGGACACAGTTCTCCAGGTGGGGTCTTATACTCCTTGCATTCACTACACAAAATTAATACCCACTTCTACCCTCCCTAGGCCCATGCACAGTGCAGTTTATTTTAGATCTAAGCAGTTTTCACAATAAGCCCATTTGATCAGTGGCACAGGTGCTTCAACAAGCCAGAGGAGCATCACTGGCCTTAGAGAAAGAAATATGGAAAGGGAGACTGTCAGGAGGATGGAGCCAGGCTCTTCTCAATGATAGGGCAAGGGGAAATGGGTGCAAGCTGGAACACAGAAGGTTCCAGAGAAATGTAAGAATAAACTTTTTCACAGTTAGGTTAACATAACACTGGAACAGGCTGCCCAGAGAAGCTGTGGAGTCTCCTTCTCTGGAGACATTCAAAACCCATCTGAACAAGTTCCTCTGTGACCTGGTTGAGGTGTTCCTGCTCTGGCAGGGGGGGTGGACTAGATGATCTCTTGAGGTCCCTTCCAATCCCTGATATTCTGTGATTCTGTGGACCCTTTGAAGCTGAGAGGCTGGTTTTATGCTCAGGGCTGGTGCAAGCCATGCCACTTGGTGAATCATAAGAACTTCAGCTGCAGAAAAATGCTGAGAGGGGCACATTGTCACAACACAAAATGCAAAAAGAGCATTTTATTTCAGCTTTCCTCTATAGAGCAGAGAGCCAGGACAAGGCTTTACAGCACCCACCTGCTGCTGCTAGCCATGGAGTGACTCACAGTGATGTGTCCTAAAGAACCTCTGCTTTGCCTGCCTTCAGGTGTGAGATTGTCACTAGGCAGTTGTTAGGCTGGGAAAAAAAAAAGGAAGAAAAAAATTGCAAAGAAAATGGGGGAGAGGAAAGGGTGAAGAAATACATTGTGTTGTACTTGGAAACCATATTCTGTTATTTGTGTTGTTACATGCCTCAGCTTTGATAGGCTGCTTAAGTTGTCTTCTGGCCAAATATTCCTGTGCTGGTGTTCAAAAGCTGTCCCACTTTGATGCTCACTCATGCAAACATTAGAAGAGCTGTAGTGGAAGCAGCTGTCAGCTGGATTATTGCATGGAGGCTGCTGGGTTTTCTTGCTGATCATGGAACAATTCAGATGTCCTAGTGGGAGGCTAAAGTGTGATGTTTGGGTTGGATTTTCAAAGGTGTTTAGGTGCTGAAAGTCTGTGAGATTTGCCAATGCCTAAATCTTGCTGAAATCACAGGTGGAGCAGCTGAAATGCTCTTGGAAAGTCAGAAGGAACATTTGATAACGTACCTTGTGGCACAAAGAGATGGCAGCTGCAAAAATACCTGATGCCACGTTAGAATAAACAAGATGAATGTAAACTTTGATGCTCTTGCAACTGAAAAGGGACTTGGAGGGATTTGAAATATCAGAGAGCATCTGTGAGAGAAGGTTGACAGGTCAGGAAAGAAAGTTCAGCTGGAGCTGGCCTCAGGAGGGCTAACCTTGCTCTTCACCCTGCCCAGACTTGCTGTTTGATATCAGGAACTTGTGGAGGCACAGCCTCTTGATATTATATCAGCTGAAGCTTGTTTAGAGGTCTCTTTCCCCAAGTCCTGCTTAGTCCCTGAACAAGTTTTGATGGCGACTGTGTTCAGCTTCCACCAACACAGTGGTTTCCTTTAGATGTTTGGGTAAAATGTAGTTTTCTGATACAGAAAACCTGGCTGTTTCTCCTGGTCTGCAAGGGGAAGCTCAGCTCCACACGAGAGCCCAGCCCAACTGGGTTGGCCAAAGCCTAAGGAACCATTTTGGAGGTGCAAAACCTGCCCTCAGAAACTCCTTATCCACACAAAAGCCTTATGTAAGAAGTAGCTACATGTATCTCTCACTGGTGTATTCAAGGGGATACATCCAAGTGGACTCAGCACCTTCTGCTGTGGGTGCAGGTTGAGGGCTGAGTGTGATGGCTGCTCTCTGCTGGCTGGCACTGGGCAGTAGACAGGACCTGCTTCTCCACTCCAGAAGTAGTAATGCTCACGTTTTCTCAGCAAAAAAACAAAAAGAGAAGCAAAGTATCACACTAGTTTGATGTGTGTCTCCTAGGGGTTGATCTTCCTATCAGAGCAGGCTGGAAGAAACGTGTCTCCCTTGTAAATGCTATTGAAGAAGAGATAAAATGTCTTTCAGTGTAACCAAATGCTTTGCTTCTTCAGATATGAGGTTGCAGGGCAGCAGGCCATCTTTAACTGTCAGACATGGAGAATAAGCAGTGCCCCCTCCTTCTGGCTTGATATTCTTCCTTATGACATCCAGATCTTGCTACAACCAGGGTCATGGCTGCTCTCAGGATCTGGCTTTGTCAGGGATGGGTCCTTGCTTAAAAACAGTTCCTTTACAGCTCTTGTAGGACTTGCTGCTATGGAATTTGGAGCTTTTGCTATGATTCTTGTGCTGCTACCATGTTACATCTGGTTTCCTTCAGCAGAAACATCTCAATTCAGAGTGGGAGGAAGGTTGTGGAGCCCCAGCAAGAAGCATGTTCCCCACATCCAGCCTCATACTGTGGCTGGAAATTGTCTTGTAGGTGGAATAGGGTGGAGGAAAACTAGCAGGCCTTTTCTCAGCTGGGGAAAAGAGCTCTGTGATTAGGGTAAAGCCCTACAGCTGCCAGCTTTGTATTTTTTATTTTCTGCTTTCTTATTACAGGCAAGTGAGTTGTCAGCTGCTCCTCAGAGGACAGAAGTTTTGTTGTCCTGAGGCTGGATTGTTCCTAGGAGTGTTGCCTGGCCATTAGAAGGAGAAAAGGGCAGGGGATAATGACAGCTGGGCAGGTTTTTCAGCAAAAAATAGGAGATGAGGCCACTTTTTCTCTTGAGAAGGAGGGCAATGAGGAGCTGGGGAGTGTGTGTCACAGTCAGTAGCAGGGAGTTTAAAAGAACTGGCAGCAGCCTGTGTTTTAAAAGTCCAGTCAGTGGCACTTAATAGCCCCAGCTTCCTGCAGAACTCTCTCAGCCTGTTTGCAGTTGCTCCTGGCAGTGAGACTGGTAGATTTATATGGTTTTATGGGGGAACAAAAGAGTTGCTTCACACTGCTGCACTGTTCTCCCTTAATGGGCTCTATGACAAAACAAATTTCAGTGGTGTAAAAGTGCCAGGGCTGCTGGACAAGAAGTGGTCCATTTGCTACACCCCTTGGTGAGGAAAAGCCAAAGGACTAGTTATCATCACACTGAAAGGTACTTGATCACACCAGGCACTTATAAAAGGACAGATTTATAGCACTGGTCTGTGCATTAGAAAGAAAGAAAAGAATTCTTTCTCCTCCTCCATTCAGCCTAATTCTAAAGAGCTGGTGTGCTGAGTATTGCACAGGACACCTCATCTACATGAACTGGCAGGGAACTGGCATGCTTGGGCAAGGGTGTTTTTCTTCAAAATGGTTCATGAGGAAGCAAAATAGTCACCAGGAGGTGGCCATTTTTCCTGAGAGCAGCATGGGGAGGTTGAAAGAGGATGGTTGTGAGCAGGGAAGGACGCATGAAGGGTGGCCCTGACAGAAAAGACCACTGTGAGGTAGGAGAGGAGATCTTAGAGTCAAGGCTGAAGCACAGCCACAGCTTATAAATAAACATCTAGGTATGAGTAAGGAGCTTTATGTCATGGTGTCAAGGAAATTCTCTTTCTCTTAACCACTTTATACTGCATCTTTTTTTGAACTACAGAACTGCTCCCCTTGAGGAAAACATTCAGCAATGGCTCTGTTACATTTCCCTTTCACTTGATGTCTGTGCAGAGCAACCAGGGAACCTGGATTGATGCATTGGTGCTACAGCTGGCACCTGACAGGTTTTTATCTAGGCTGTGCAGATAGGGGAGCAATGTCTGGTTGACATATTACTTGGACTGTGGGAATGAGATACAACTATTCCACTTTCTTAACTAGTTATAAAAGATATCTACAGCTAAGCTCAAAGTTTAGTGCCCACAAAGAGAGAAGAAAAGCACCTATAGGTTACAATACATTTTATCTGGTGGTAGATGCCTAATGCAGAACAAAGTTGTCCCTGTTGATTGAAGAAGAACTGAGCCAGATAGCATCAGCATGGTGGGCTGGGTTAGGTTTGGGGAGCTGAAGTTTCCATGGTCAGATGATAGCTTCACACTCACACAGAGTAGAGGAGCAGCCATGCTACATCTGTGGACCATGATGAAAACAGAAACTAGGCATGTCAGGTCTGCTAGATCTAGAACAATTTAAACCTGTTATCCCTTCAGCTCTATGGGTGTTCTTGGAGAAAGGTCACTTCAAACACTCCAATTTAAACCCCAATTCAGCAACCTCATATAAAGACCAATGTGTTAATATTGAATTGAAATTTTATCTAAGTCCCCCCATGTGAGCAACCAGTCACAGAGAAGTACCCTCAGAGGGGATAAGATCAACCAAATGGATGCTGAATCCTGGGATGAGTTTGAACCAGGGGGATGTGCATAGAGGGATGTCCTCCTCAGGTCTCTAAAACAACCCAGTACACAGATGCAGATGTCTGAGAGTCTGAAAAGTGTGAGCAGAAAGGTTGGGAGCACTGAGTGGTCTTTCTAGAGTCCTAGAATCTAATCTAAGGCTTCTGTGATGCAATTTAAAATTGCTGCAGAGAGGAGAGGAATTTTCTGAAGCCAGAAATTTGGGAGCTTTCTTCATGGCTACAGGAGCCACAGCCTAAAAGCAGAAAACAAAGATCTTGCTGCCTGACACAGCTAAACTTCTAGATGTTTTTCTAGTCTGCACATCCCCAGAGCAGCTGAGGGTGGCAGTGCTGCCTTGTGGTTTGAACTTCTCCCTGAGTTGATTTCCTTTCCTTGCTGACACGCAGGGAGTGAGCATCAGGGATTTCATATGAAAAAACACAGATGCAAACTGCAGAAATCTGTGTCCTCCCATGCTGAGTTTAATTAAAGGCATACTGGAAAAAGTCTTTCTTTGGTAACACCTCTCTGCAGTCAAGCTGTGATGGAATTCAAGTGACTTCATGGCAGGCTGACTTTTGGGCTCACATCTGGCAATATTAAATCACATTCCTGTGGGAAGAGAAGTTTATTTCTATTTTCTGGGTTTGGCAAGATTTTTATGTGCCAAACACTCATCTCTGCTACAACTGGGAGAAAGAAAAAAATGTGAGACCTTTGTAAGAACCATTGCAAAGGAGCAACATGAAATGTCATGCCATTGATTGCTACTGCTGCCTAATCCCAAAGGGAAGTGTAGCCTTTGAAGGACAGCACTTCATCTAGCTGGGAGGCAGCAGTGACACGTGTATCTGATATGGACAGAGCCTTGTGATTGCTATTCTACTTGTGCTCTGTGCACTGACTGATCTCCTGGGAATGGCTGACAGTGTCTTATGTGCTTGTGAGGCTTCAAACACCTGATAGGTAGATTAAAAAATAAATCTGCCTACTAAATGTGTTTAATTTTTTGTTCAACTTATTGTCTATTAAATCTAGTTATTTAATATAACCTACCTCTGTGCCTTTTATGTAGAACCTGTGTCTAAAAGCACATCTATTTGGCCAGGGCTTCCCAGACAGGAATAAGACAGACCACAAGATGTATAAAGAGATATAGAAATACATTTCTGTATCCATATACAAATCATCTTACAATTTACAGCGGGTGGTGGTCAGTTTGTGGCAGAGAATTTTAGGAGGCTTGGTAGGAAGGTCATGAGCATCCTGCTGTATGGCACTAGCTCTGTGCTCTGTCCTTCTACCCCATTACACATGATTATTCCAGTCTTAGAGATAATATCCTATCCTGGCACAGTGACATATTTTAAAGCCTGAAGTATCCTTGAAGCTTTGTTGATTTGGGAAGACAAGCATCTCCACTTTTTCTAGGTAGCACTGGAGCTTTGACAATGCTCAGGGCAAGTGATTGGCTTTTCATTCATGACTTCTGCTACTCATCCAGCTGGAGGCTTCATTCCTTTAGCAGCTCCTTTCCCCTTTGTGGTGCTTTGGATCTGCAGTTTGTGCAGTGAAGAAATAACCTAGAATCATGAGGGGATTCACTGCTGTGCTTATGGAGCAGAATACCATCAATACTTGGGCAGAGCATGCTGTGGTGGTGGATGACCATCTCCACTTGTTTCCAGATCTGTTTTCTATATTGCTACAGCTATGGGAAGTGCTAGGGTAATCTTCTCCATCAGAGAGAAGATTCACATTCCCACTCCTTTCACTCCATGTAAAATGGCAGGGATATTTTGTCAAGTCTTTGGCTTGAAGTAAAAACAAGTAAGGGGAAACAGCAACATGTAAAATGGAGTCAAACACAGCTTTCTAGGAAATTACAGGGCATTTTATCCTTCAGAGCATTTGCTTTTTGTGAGGATGAGAAATTCTGTTGATGGTGACACAAGCCTCTGCTGCTCCTGCAAAAGCTCCTGTTAGTAGATGTTGCCAAGAATTTCTGCAAAGCATATGATGTCTAATCAACATTTTGAGCCCCTTCTCTGTGAATTGCTTTTCCTTCATGTTTCTGCCACTGATTTTCTCCTTCTAAATCCTCTTCCTCATTCTCTCTGTTCAAACCCTTTCTCTCAGCATAAACATTATTACCACAGCACATATGCCACAGTCTCCTCAGTCCCAGTGAAGGCAGAAACTCAAGAGAGAAGGGCAAATCAGGAGGTTTGCAGAATGACAATGCAGCAATGGTAGTGAGAAATACAAGACAGAGCTGTTAAACCACAGAAGGAAATAAATGCTCCTGTGGGAAAAATCATACACTAATGCCTATTAGCTCAATAATCCTGTGGTTTCCACAGAGGGCTGAGAGACAGGGTGTCTGGGCTCTGTGTGTTGCTGTGCCACAGCCTGGATGTCATCTGGGAGGATGGATGCTCAGTCTGCCCTTGATTGTCTTTGCTTTTGGCTTTGCAACTTAGCAGTGTGAAAAAGGAACCAGTTTCTTCTGGGATTGTCAGACACAGGCAGAGGCTACAACACCTGAACCCAAAGCTTCTGGATAAAGGGGTTACTGGATTTTTATACATTTGTGCAAGGGTGAGTTTTCTCCCCATGAGTAGTTTCTTCTCTCCCATCTCACTCTCTGTCCAGTATGGACAGAAGCTGAAGGTGGTGACCTCAGTGAAGGTCTCCAGCACTTCTCTTCAGAGAGAGACTGCACACAATGCACCCAAGTCCAAAATCAAAGCACTCTGGAGTTGTTGTTGGGAATTCAGGGAAAGAATTTCATTCCTAAAAGTCCATAAAGAAAAGAGAATGAAATGGAAAAAAAATGGCAAAGCCAGTCTAGTGGAGAGGAGTACAACACTACCAGTTTACCAGGAAGGTTTATGAAGAAAAGATGAAAGATTCCCTCAGAGAAAAGATAAAGGGGAATATTACAACATAACTTAATTCCTGAAAAAGAGCCAAGGGCATTATTTTCGACTTTAACATTTTGTGTTAAACATTACAGGGCTGAAGGCAAGGAGCTTTAGTAGCTGTGAGCCAATCTGAAAAGCATGAATTTTTAGGCTTTTAGTAGTGAGAGTTCATTGGTTTTTATTAGACTTTACAGTCCAGAATAGACAAGTCAATATTTTTCTCTTTTGACTGCTGACATTTCTTGCTCCAGTTGTTAAATCCCTTCTTTGCCTCAAAATGCCCTACACAGAACTAAGTCCACCTGTACCTAGTAAACAGCCTAAGGATGCTAAGAATTGGGTCACTCAGTGTGAGCACTAGAGGGTAGATTTGGGGAAGTATGGGGTTAGCAATAGGGAAACACTCCACTCTAGGTGTTAACACCAGGTTTCTGGGGCAGGAACATATCAACTTCCAGCGTTCCTTTGCTGTGGGAAGGATGAGAGGAGAAATAAGGAGATGAAATATATCAAGGGCAAGTGCAGAGTCTTGCATTTGGGTAAGAACAACCCCATGTATTAGTATAAATTGGGGATTAACCTTTTAGAGAGTAGTGTAGGGGAAAGGGACCTGGGGGTCCTGGTGGGCAGCAGGATGGACTTGAACCAGCAATGTGTCCTTAAGGCCAAGAAGGCCAGAGGTTAAAAAGGAAGGGTAAGGTTTCCTATGCCTGGAAACTTCTGCAAGCACAGGGTTGAATTTTGAGTAGACTCAAAAATAAATAAAAATAAAAGAGGTGAAATTTAATATTTTTCTTCTTATGGCCATGCCATGTCAGATTTACTGCCTTGCACTGTCAGGCTAGAAACTTATTAGGAAATAATAATGCTACCTCAGAGCTGGGGTATGAATTTTTAATCAATTACTGCTTTGTGACAATGATGGAAGTAGAATATCAAAGGTGGGGGAACAGTGTTACAACATGCCCTTGCTTTTCTGGAAGCACACACTAAGCCCTGAGCTGTTCTCAAGGCTTTTTTTTCCCAGCTGCCTAAAAACATCTTGTGCCAGCCTTCTGCATCCTGCTAGCATGTGAGCATCTCCCAATCTCTAATGCATTCATTGTCACTGTGCCACTGCAGGTTGACAGATGAGGAAGCCAAGGCAGGAGGGAGACTTCAACCCTTTGATTCCAGTAGGAATGAATAATTGTGTGTCAAACCCATCCTCTGGTTTACATTTCACTGCTCATCCTGGGAAAAAATTCAGTCCTGAGTTTTGTCTTCTCCTCTGCAGTGATCATGTTCATCCTGTTCAAATTCCAGACTCAATTTTTCTTCCTTTTTGTAAGACTTGTGCTGTTATTTCCCATCCAGCCTTTCTTACAGTTACAAAACGTGCATTTGAGAAGCTGATTTGATTTGCTTTTTCTCTTGGGAAATAATAGACATCCTGGTGGCTAGAAAAATCAAAAGATAAAAACCCCTTTCCATGCACCAAACAGTGTGGGAGAAAACAATTTAAAAGAAAAAAAATCTGCATCAAATCTAGAGCTCACAAAGGTAGTCACAGATTTATTTTCTTTATCTGGCTTAACCTACCTTTAGCCAACACAAAAATGTAACTCCTGTCTCTCCAGGAGGTTTTCCCAGCATTATCTCCAGCAGTGTACTTTCCCCACTGTGAATACGTACCCTTTGTGGAAGTTACAACTTTTTAAAGCATATTCTAACAAAAGAGGTTTTCCAAACAATGACAACTTTTTTTTTTCCTATTTTTTCAGTTCTGTCTGAATCCTCTGTAAGGGGATTGTGAAAGGCAAACAGCTAACTGTGGAATCTGAAGAGGAGCTCTGACAATTTTACACAACTCTCTCCTCCCCCTAGTGCCTGCCCCTGTAATCTGGCAGTAAAACAGGATTTTAGGTATCTCTTTCACTTTCGAAAAAGTAAACCCTTTTGTAAAATGTTTCATTTGCCAAGGTAATTTAAGGAGAGTGCCTTTCACTTTCGAATTGCCCTTTGGCAAACTGGAAATCTCTGTTGTTTTGTGAAAGCTCTTGGCATTTAAAACTGCTTTGTAAGAAGGAGGAGGAAGAGGAGGAGGAGGAGAAAGAACAGAAAAAAAAAAAGAAGCTCCCAATTCTGGTTATTTCATGTTCCTCCTGATCTGTCTAGAGCTTTTTCAATTGAGTGGGAACACGCTGACAAATGCATTCTGAAGAAATCTCATTTCACCCCTAAATGCTGCTTCACAATTTCCAATTCATGCTGTTGCCATTTCTCCAGGAATTGATGGCTGCCATTGTTATCAAAACTGACAGGCCCCTGGTAGGTTGCTCAATCAGTGCAACCTGCTCAAGTCTTTCATTATTCCCAACTGGCAGATTCTCTTGATATCTCTCTTTTATAGCCATTGCTCATTTTGATTTTGCATTTCATGTGGCACCTCCTCTCGCTGAGGTGCAGAGATAGAACAGCTCCTCTCAAGTTAAAGGAACAACATGTGACCAAAGTGGTTGGTGGCTTCCAGCATGTTTCATATCAGATGCTGCTCTGTTTATCAAAATTAGTGGTTTATAGAATCACAGAATTGTTTGGGTTGGAAGGGACCTCAAGATCATCTAGTTCCAACCCCCCTGCCATGGGCAGGGACACCTCCCACTACACCAGGTTGCTTAATACCTCATCCAGCCTGGCTTTAAACACCTCCAGGGAGGAAGGGGGCATCCACAGCCTCTCTAGGCATCCGNCTGGGCAACGTGCTCCAGTGTTTCTTCTTTCTTGTTTCTTCTCTCCAGCCTAAATCTCCCCAATTTGCATCCATTACTCCACCTGCCACCCTGGACGCTATTAAAAAGTCCTGTCCCAGCAATTCTGTAGCTCCCTGAAGGGGGGATTGAGAAGCTCCTCTGAGCCTTCTCTTCTCCACACTCAACAATCCCAACTCCTTCATCCTGTCCTCTGAAGAGACCTGCTCTAGACCTTTGATCTTTGTGGCCTCCTCTGGACCCACTCCAACAGCATGATTCTGTGGTGTCCCTTCTATCTCTCTGTGATTTTTACCTTTGTCATCACTTAGTGCTGGAAGATGATAGTTGCTGCATAACAACTGCTGCCTGCCAAGTGCAGGTCAAGAAGTAGATCTCACTGTGGTACCAGATGTCTGTGGTGTTTTGCCTTTAAACTTTAACAAGGTATCAATTCTCTTCTAGAGTGTTTCCCATCATTAGAGTAAAAAAGTAAAACACTAGAGACAGCTGTCTGTCTGTCAGTCCATCTATCCTTTGCCTCAGCACTCCTTAATAGCTAGTTGATGTCTACCAGCCCATAAATCTCCCAAATCTGAAGAACCTACATTTAAGATATTTAGATACTGAACACTGAACTTAAACCACATCCCTTTGACCCTGCAGCCAATCATGTTGACAAAGAACTGCACTTGACTTGTGGAAATCCAGGATAGTGGCTGCATGTCCCACATCCTGCCTAATTTGTTGGTTGTGGGGACAACTGAATGGGAAAAGGGTTTTAAGATTCTTTCAATACTTTTTAGAGAAACCTAGAAGGAGTTTTTGGAAGATGCTAAATAACATACTCTATCATACTACCCTGTTGGCAGATGCAAATATTAGTCCTTTGTAGTTACTGCCTTTAAAGTGACAATAAAAGAGCCAGATCAGCATGTCTTTAAGTCATTTGTCTTTTGTGTTATTTTTGTACAATTATGTGTTTGAAGAGAGAATGCTGGTTTTTTTTCTTTTCTTCCTTTCTCTTTTTTCTGTCTTCCAAAACTCCCTTAATTACTTTCAGTTCAGGTTGACTTAGCATCTTATTCTAGGTAATGAAAGTCAGATGGGAAATAGTGAAACTTAGTCTAAAGTCAATCAGCCTGTTAAGATGAATATAAAATGCACTTGTGGTTCATTCACCCCTGGTAGAGAAACAGAGATGCAGATGATTCCCACTGAACACACAGAGAAGAAATGAAAAAAGATCATCAAAGCAAATACCCACATTGCAGATGAGAGAGGGAATGAACACAGTAAGAGCTGTATCTCTGAAGGGCTGTTGTGTTACACAAGCAGAAAATACTTGGCATGAGTTTCAGGTGTTTTTATCTTTTTTTTTGCCTCCCCCCCAAAAAAGTTCCATCAGCCCAGGTTATGAATGATGGAGTGACACAGACCAATGGTACTTTTACTGTATTTTGCATATTCATGTGGGTAAGACTAAAGTGAAGTCCCTACGGGTCAACATTTCCAGAGCTGGGGACATCCTATGAAGGTGTGAAGGAAGCTGCTCTGTCCCCTCTACTTCAGAGGCTGGTACAGAGCTGGGAGAATGTACTATGTTGTGAGCTGTTGCAAAAAAATTCTATCCTCTCATGCTTTAAGGCTCTCTTCCCTAGGCAGAGTGATGTAGTTGATTGATAAGAGGGTCCTGAGCAGGGCTGGCAGCTGAAGGTGGACATCAGCAGCTTGTTGTGGAGTTCTCACCACCAGAATGCAACCACTTTTGGCAGCACAGTGGCTTAGTTATTCACATCTCCCAGATCCCTGATGAAGTAGCATGGGCTAATGGGATTTCAGACTCTGTCCAGTTTCACTCCAGGTTAATAACTGTGTGTATGTTTCCTTGAATTGAGACTCAAAAGTGACCACTTCTGTTGCCATTGTGCATTTCCTTCTATGCTTCACTTTCCCTGGCTGCAAAGGAAAGGTTTCCAGACTCCCCCAGGCAGCTTCTTGGTGACTGTCTCATGCAGTGTGCTACAGTAAGGTTCAGTGACCCCTCTAATCTCCTTGACTTCTCAGTTGAAAGATCTGTTCAAGCGAAGAAATTCTCAGTTTCAGTTCACATCCTGCATATAAAACCTCCAGCAAAATTTCCCAGGGAGAGTGGCATATGTAAAGTATTGTAACTGCTGATTTCTCTCTGCTTTGCAGGTGCTGGGTTTGTTTTTGGCTCATTGATATTTATGGGAATAATTTTTAATGACTTCATGTGGCTTAGACTGGAGGCAGTTATAATTAGTTCCATGTGTACTTGCCAGATATAAGGGTATGAGAAATCTCTTGATCAAAAATCTGTTTCCTTGCAGGAATAAAAGCTGAAGATGCCAGCAGCTACCCAGCACCAACCTGGATTTCAGTCCCTGAGACCACAGTCAAGGTTTCTCACCATCATATAGTCATAGTCATCTAGGTTGGAAGGGACCTTTCAGATCATCAAGTCCAACCATCATCCCAACTCTTGCAAGCTTCATACCTGGACAGGGACTTGAACCCTTGACCCTCAGATTAGGAGTCTGGTGTTCTCCCAACTGAGCTACACACCCATACACCCCAGTTCTCCATCTCTGTGGGTGTCTCAGTGCTAAGAGTCATTTTGTATTTTCCAGGTCATTTAAAAAAGCATGAATTGTGACCAAAACAAGCCATGTAGATAAAATAACTGGAAATCACTCCAGGAAAGGGGTGGCATCTTAGCTGTCCATTATTATCATAAAGTGACATCTGTGAGGGACAGAGCATGGGGAAGAACTACTCATCTTGACATTTTCCAAGTCTCCTTTTGCAGGCCTGATTGGAGCATCCTTTCCTCATAAAAACAGAAAGGAGAGGGAATGTGGCTCTGTGTCCATTCTTTTTTAGGATACTTGTGTCCTTTCCTGGTGTCCAATTTTTCATTTTTAGATACAGGGTTCTGTGCTAATGAAGATTAAAATTGTTTGTCCCTCCTTGATGCAAGCACAGATCAGGTCAGTGTGTCAATACATCTTTGGCTTCTTGTTTAGGCTTGTTTAGGCTTCTTGTTTAGGCTGCCAGGGAGGAAGGTGGGACACTGGAAGAAATGACCCATTTATCTCAGGGAGCTAGCTGAAGGTGCATAAGAAGTTCCCACATGGCTAGCATTCTTTTAAGAGCTCAGAGTTAAATATCCCTTTTAATAAGGAGGAGACACTTCCATTTGCATAAGTGTCAGCCTTAATGAGACTTGAAAATGGATAAAGCAGCACAGAGATCACTCCTGTACAATTGGAGAGGCTGGCAAGGTAGCCTGAGAGGAACAGAACGTGCCTTCCTAGCATGGAAGGTGATGCCTGTGATCCTCCCCAGCATCTGCACAGGGTACTCTCAGCAAACTTAATAAACTGTGATCCATAAAAGACTAGAGAACAGCCCTCAGCTACGCAGCCTGACATCACAAACAGCTTCCAGCATGCATATTAAAAGAGGCATTACTAAATAAGAGGCTTATTTAATTTTCCAAATTAAAGCAGCTCAGCATGTTGATGGGAGACAGGAGTGCACTGATCACTCCCTCATTTCATCAGTTTTCAGTTTGCAGTGGGTGCAACATGATGTAACCATTTTTTTTTTCCCCTAAGGATAAACCATGTTAATGGGGTGTTAATACTGGCTGGAGAGGAGTGTGTGGATGACCACTGTTGCCCAACTGTCGTGTAATAATGTGCTGATCACCTACCTGATTATCTACACCAGCCTGGTTTGAACCCCTTGCAGGGCTCAGATCCTGGTTCTTGTTTCACAGCAACTAAATTTGCCCTGACAGGAGTCACAGAGTGATGAATGTTTTTAGATTATGGGCAGGATCTAGACATGGACTGTGGCATGGCTTTTCAGACAACTTTTTCTTTGCAGTCTAGATTTGTTTTCAGGCTCTTACATGAGAATACTAGCTCCTCAGAAATGTTATTTCATTGGTGCCTTTGTCTCTGTCAAAGCAGATCTATGTTTTTAATTGAAGTTAATTACTCCATAACAGCTAAGACTAGAAATAATTTTTGATATTTCAGTTCTGGAGTCCTCAACACAAGAAGGACATTGAGCTGTTNGACAGGCTGAAGGAGTTGGGGTTGTTCAGCCTGGAGAAGAGAAGGCTCAGGGGGGACCTCAGAGTAGATTCTCAATACCTGAAGGGGGCTACAGAAAGGCTGGGGTAGGACTTTTTAATAGAATATGTGATGGCAGGACTAGGAGTGATGAATGCAAATTGGAAGGGGGTAGATTCAGGCTAGATATAAGAAAGAAATTCTTTACAGTGAGGGTAGTGAAACACTGGAACAGGTTGCCCAGAGAGGTTGTGGATGCCCCCTCTCAGGAGGTGTTCAAGACCAGGCTGGACAAGGCACTGAGCAGCCTGATGTAGTGGGAGGTGTCCCTGCCTATGGCAGGGGGGTTGGAACTCGATGATCTTTAAGATCCCTTCCAACTCAAACTATTCTATGATTCTACGATATAATTTTCTTATACCTGAAAAGCTCACTCATATGGCTATTGGCTTAGGAAGGCCTGATCCCACAAGACCACCCCCCTTATCCCTTTTCTTGATGTCAGCAGCAACTCCAACAGGAATGGAGTAAGAAGATCTAATAATGAAAACCCACAATCACTAAGAGTTTCCACTCCCTGGTGCAAGCTGGGGACATCCCATGCCAGTGATGAGAAATGAGTCCTCAAAAAAGAAAGCCAGATGGCAGTGACATGAATTGAACATCAGCCTGGTAGCCCTGTATCAACTGATGGACTCCTGGGATTTGGGCTTTGCAGAATGATCAGTTGCCACAGTCAAATCCAGTCTTACCCAAGATCCAGTGGTCTCCACATATCTTGGTATTGCAAGAAACCCGATTTAATCTGAAAACCTTTGCAAAACCTAATTGTTGATACCTAATGGGTTCCTGAGACAGGATTTGGTAGATCTGTTCACCCCAAGAGCTCAGGTAGTCACTGCCCTCACATAACCCAGGGTGTTTCTCTGGAGCATTTTTGCAGGAATACATGTTGCTGGGGCATGGATCTGGATGCAAAGATCAGGTCTCCCATCACCATGTTTTTTCAGATAGGATTTCCAAGGAGATGATAACAGATGATCCTGATATTCTCAATGTTGTGATCTTGAAATGAAAGTGCCCTTGTTACCTCTCTTTCTCCAGTGACAAGGAGTAATGTGGTGGGGGGCTACAACTGTATTGCAAGAAACCCGTGCAGAAAGAAAGGCAACATTTAAAGCTCCACAGCTTTGTGGCTGCTGACAGTGGGGGGAAGCTGCCCTTCTGCCATGAAAATATGGTCAGAAATGGAAACACATTTGGCTTTATAATAGAGAGTCTGTAGAGTGGAAAAAAATGTAGCAGAAGTGCTCACTTTCCCTCTTTTTTTTATATTTCTTGTCCCAAGAAGGAAAAAAATAGCTGTCTCAGCCCAGTGGCTGAGACAGAGCCCGGTGGAGTATATCTGAAATGTGTTTGAAAGGCACTGAGAGGAGCAGCACTACTTTTTAACCATTTTCTTCAGCTAAATAAGAAAAAAATAACAAACTCTGAAACAACAGTGAGGAAGTGCAGAGGTCTCTCACAAAGTTTACTGCTAAAAGACAAGCTTTGCCTGGGACTTAAAAACTAGCTGCTGGCCTGGGCAATCTTTCAAGCACCTGAGCAAAGAGATAAGCATATGTGTGTGTGCCTGTGTGAATCCTTTAGACAGCTTGAAGGGAGGAAAAAAAATCCTCACTGAAAGTGGAAGAAGACAGTGGAGGAGTTGGAATCTTCCAGTGCTCCCCATGCTTTTAAAAAAAAATCACACCAGGTTGGAAAATTCTCTCACAGAACAATGGCTTTCCTTTTACAGATTACAGTGAAAATAATGGCTTTACTTTTATTGATTAAAATGAAAATAATGCCTTTTCTTATGAGCCCTGCACACAGGGAAGGGAGCATTTTCTGTGCTAGACATAGATAAAAAGCAACTTTACATCTATAAATGTAGACATACAAGTAGACATATATGTATAAGAAACCTTAGCCAATGTTATAGCAATTTCCCTTTGATCATGTGTTTCCCTCTGCTTCTTTAGGCTATTTTTTTCATACTTTTCCTTAACTCAGAGCCTGTGTGGCTGAGCCACATCTTCCTGCAACTCTCCTGCTCATAGCGAGAAGAAAAGAAATACAGAGCTCTGCCTGTGAAAGATTTTTCTCTTTTCCCTAGATAAATGAAAATAAATGGTGATCAGATGAAAACAAACAACCATGTGGTCCTACACCACACTACTGTATCTGAACCTGAGAAATGGAAGAGATTGCTGGTATGGACCTGTAGTAACCATAGCTTAGCATGATGGAGGACCCTTCAGGTAGAGGAAATAGACCCCCAGCTTACTTTGAGTTTTATTGGTCTGATCNTTTACATCTATAAATGTAGACATATAAGTACACATATATGTATAAGAAACTTTAGCCATTGTTCTATCAGTTTCCCTTTGATCATGTGTGTCCCTTTGCTCTTTAGGCTATATTTTCATACTTTTCCCTAACTCAGAACTGAGCCACTTATTTCTGCAACTCTCCTGCTCATAGCCAGAAGAAAAGAAATACAGAGCTCTGCCCGTGGAAGATTTTTCTCTTTTCCCTAGATAAGTGAAAATAAATGGTGATCAGATGAAAACAAACAACCATGTGGTCCTACACCACACTACTGTATCTGAACCTGAGAAATGGAAGAGATTGCTGGTATGGACCTGTAGTAACCATAGCTTAGCATGATGGAGGACCCTTCAGGTAGAGGAAATAGACCCCCAGCTTACTTTGAGTTTTATTGGTCTGATCCTGTGGAGCTGTGTTGATTTACCACAGCAGAAAAAAACCCTCCTGTTTGTAGATGTGTTTTAGTGAAATCAATTCACCCACTCTGGAGCACAGGCTGGTGGGGGCTGAGCACAGCAGGGATTCTCTTGCTCAGGACAGCAAGTGAGGGATGGAGAAGGCAAATGTGCTGCAAGGCTTGGGATGTAACCAGGCAAGTAGGAAACAGTGATTCACAGTGATTCCTTTGGCCCCATACCCACCAGATTCATGCAGGAACTGTGGAGGGGTATTTCCAAGCCTGTGCAGCCACCACTGAGGTCAGTGTGATGTGTGTAGACCTGTGTCTGCTTCATCCTGATGTATGCAAAACTTGCAAGGATTTATTTCCTCTGTGATCTAATGTTGTGATTTCTGGGTGCCTTCTCCATCTGGGGCACTAGTGGTGTGGTCACCCTGCTGAAGGGGTGGCTTGAAGCCTGGTGATTTTGCAGATTCATTTCCTTAAGGGAACAGGACACTTCTAAAACACCCGACTCTGCTTTCCCAGCTGCAGCAGGAGGCTCAAGGCCATGGCTGTATCTTTTGCTCAGCCTTTCTAGTAGCACTTTGCTTTTGCACACACTTCTCAGCCTCTAAAAAAACATCAAGAGCTGCCTTATACATTGCCATTTCTGTCCTTTCAACACAGCCTGTCATGACAGAGTTCTTTTATGGAGCATGGTATGACCTTGAGTTGGTCTTTGGAACTTAATATAATGAAGGCTCCTCACTAATGGACACATTCTGAAACATTTGATGCTGAGGGTCCCCAGCTTCTCTCACATAAAAGGAAATGGAAAGAAAGGCACCAGAAACCAAGGAAGCTGTGAGTGGAAAATCTGAATAAGTAAGCAATTCTAAGAGCATTGGAGTGAGTGAGATGTTCTTCATTATCTCTTTCTCCCTTTCTCATAACAGTTGCACCCTGGAAAAAATATTTCTTCCACACAACATCATGATGGGGAAAGGAAAAAAACTCAGCATAATCCTCTAAGTGTTAGCAAGTGTGCAGAGAAAGGGCTCCTGAGGCAGGGCCACTGGAGTCTGCAAGTTAGCTGAAAGCACAGTGAAAATGCACCACTTAGAGAATGTATAAATTATTCCATACATTATTCTATGGCACAAAAAAACCCACAGAGCCAGCCTCACACACTTCTGCAGTTCTCACTTCTGAGTGTTTTAAATGAACTTGAAACCCTCTCAGATGCTTTTCTTCATAGGTGAATTGCTATCCAATGTAGCAAAAGCAAAAATGTAATTAAACTTTAAACTCTTCAAATGCCAAGCACCGCTGGGATAACACATGGGCAAAACACAGTAATTGTTTCTATTTACTCTAGCTCTAGTTAGCATTTCTTTTCAGGTGCCTGCCTGAAATGTTAGCTTGGGAAAGGCAAAATCTTGAAGAATTAGTTTGTTTCTGTGAATTCAGAGCTTTAAAATCTTAATTATCTTTCAATGTGATGTGATTTCATCACCTGCAGGCTGGGAATAGCACTCTAGTGGATGTCAGTAATGCAATGGGTCTTCTCTCCTATATGCTTTAAAGCCCTCCCCATAGACATAAAAGCCTTCATATCAAGTACTTTGTCCTATCACAAAGGTTCTCAAGGTCTAGAGGAGTGTGACCAGCAGGTCAAGAGAGGTGATTTTACCCCTTTACTCGGCACTGGTGAGACCCCACCTGGAGTATTGTGTCCAGTTCTGGAGCCCTCAACACAGGAAGGACATTGAGCTGTTGGAGAGGGTCCAGAGAAGGGCCACAAAGATGATCAAAGGGTTGGAGCAACTGCCCTATGAGGACAGGCTGAAGGAGTTGGGGTTGTTCAGCCTGGAGAAGAGAAGGCTCAGAGGGGACCTCAGAGTAACTTCTCAGTACCTGAGGGGGTCCTACAGAAAGGCAGGGGAAGGAATTTTTAACATAATATCAGATGGGAGGACTAGAAACAATGGATATAAATTGGAAGGGGATAGATTTAGACTGGACATAAGAAAGAAATTCTTTACAGTGAGGGTGGTGAAGCACTGGAACAGGTTGCCCAGAGAGGTTGTGGATGCCCCCTCTCTGGAGGTGTTCAAGACCAGGCTGGACAAGGCACTGGGCAGCCTGGTCTAGTGGGAGGTGTCCCTGCCTATGGCAGGGGGGTTGGAACTCGATGATCTTTAAGGTCCCTTCCAACGCAAACTATTCTATGATTCTATGATTCTAGAATCTGCATCTTTAAAATGAAGTGATGAGACTCTGCTCTTTTACCCTCACATCCTTTCCCCATCTTCTTGTGGCCACAGCCATTTCAGAGACACTGGAAACCTCCATGTTCTGGGCATCAAAATAACATATGTTGCCTGTCTTATCTTCTTAGTAGGAAGTAAGGAAATAAGGACATACTAAGAAAGTTTTTGGCTGCCAGTCCATCTGGTAAATCACACCAAACTTGTCATATTCAGGTGTGAAGCCTTGTGGCTCTTGCCTGATATATAGGCAATTTCTGATTTTGATATGATATCTGTAAGAAAAAGGTGTGGGAGAGAAAGTAAATATAGCCTAACCCCCTCTTTGCTTGGGCATTTCAAATGTTTCATAGGAGAAGGCATGAACTTGTTCTTTGATCTTCGAAGGGTTTCCTGTGTAAGCTGGTAGGGGCTGTGCAGAGACTCTGAGGTTAATAAACACCACAGGGAATTTTTCTTTTAACAGTTACTACCTTTTGGAAAATGAACTTCCCACAAGTATTTTCCCTTACCCATAAAGAGTGATTTCTGAGCAGAAGTTTAACTTGGCTTCAGCCTGATTTTGAGCAGATGTGAGCGAGTCCAATTTTTGTACTAATGGATGTGTTGAGCTTATAAAATATTCAAAAGAAAACTCTGATAAAAAAATCTTCATTGCAGAAATTGTGGACTTGTGTTTTCCCAGCCTGCTGGGAATGGTTCAGGTGGTTCCACATGTTCCCTAAAGGATCTGAATGTGCAGAGAAAATTCTGTTAATGCTCTGGTATTTTGTGTCAAGTACATAGAGAAAAAAGTTACAGCGTTTACTGCATTGTATCTTTGGTTTTGGCCACAGAAAAGGCTGTGTACCAATTAATTTTGAAGATCAAAATTGCAGTAAATCACTGTAAGCAACAGCTCTGGAGTGGTTAAAAATTGGGAAGAGGCTTTTGGAAATTTTCTGAACTGAGGAGGTTTGATTAATTCTGCATCTAGGCACCCCCTCCTCTTGACATTTGCTCCATTTCATCTCAAATAGATGATCACCTGGGCAAGGCAATTAAAACCAAAATAGCACATTTATTCCTGTTCTCTCTTTATAAAATGTATTTTGATAAAGGCTTGCAGTAAATTCCATTGGAATCAGCACGATAATGATAGTGATAGATTAGTTCTAAGTATTTTTTTGTGTTTGGCTTCATTTGTTTCCTTCTGGTTTTTTTTTGTTCATGGAGTTTTTTTTGGTTTTGTTTGGGTTTCTCTTCTACTTCTTCATTTTGCTGTCTTCAGAGCTCCTGTCAAATTGCCAATCCCTTGATATACACAAAGGTTCATATCTCTTGGGTTTCAATTATATTTTTTCTCTTTGTATCCATTTCTGCTTCTTTCAGATGCATTGCAGCTGGCACTTCCTTTCCCTGTCTCTTTACATTCCAGATTTCTCCATTCTGCTGCTTTTATTCCTTACCCAGTGCTTGGTCTCTCAGGCCTCCTCCACTGAGATTCCTCATTGCAACCCTACCTCTGTCTTTGTGTACCTGCACTCTCTTCTTCCCATCCCCATAACTCATCTTCTCTAGACTTTATTCTGGTCTGTTTGCAGTCCTCTCTCAGTTTCCCCATGTCCTGGTCAACTTCATACCTGCCTGTACAGATTTCTTCACCTCTCATACAATTCCTCTTTAGTTTTAGGGTTTGTGTCTTGCATTACTTTTTGATTCCATCACACCCTGAGTTCACCTTTACAGGATTCACCTAGCAATGCCACTGACATAGACATATATATTGTTGGACTGTAGTATGTCTCTGCAGCATCATCATGTTACTCAGCAGAAAAGGCACAAAAAACTGAGAATAGAATTCTTCTTACTAGGTGGTAAATGGAAAAATTTCGTTGCTTCATTTAGTTCTAGTCTCAATTCATCAGCCTTGTGCCTGCAGCCACTGCAGACTGAAATGGTGCCATTTGTTCTGGCAAGTGGGTAGCCAGGACATGGCTGATGTGCTGAGCTTCTCCCTGCCAGATGGCTGCAGTTTGGAGGTGAGGGTTGAAGGGACAATCTGCTTGTCTACAGCTTGGATCTGATTATGTTCATTGACCTTCTGACATTTACTGTTGTGCATCAGATTTTAAAATTGGAAACAAAATTTAGCCACTCGGGCAAAAAGAACTGCTTTAAGTCCCACCTGTGCCTTTGTGGGTCTGGGAATAATGATGAGGACTTTATTTCCCTAAGCCCACAGAAGTAGGCTAAATCTTTTTAAAAGAAGTCTTCAATTTGATAGAATCATGGAATCATAGAATAGTTTGGGTTGGAAGGGATCAAAGATCATCTATTTCCAACCACCATGCCATAGGCAGGGACACCTCCTACTAGATCTGGCCACAAAGCACCTCATCCAGCCTGGCCCAAAACACCTCCAGGGAGAGGGGACATCCACAATCTCTCTGGGCAACCTGTTCCAGTGTTTCACTACCCTTACTATAAAGAATTTCTTTCCTCTATCTAGCCTGAATCTACCCTCTTCTAATTTACATCCATTACATATTTCTGAATTAATATTAAGTGAACAAATTAATTGGACAGAATTCCTGCAAAGCTGCTACTGTTTACTGCATAGCATCACTTCTCTGCTAGAAGAAGAAATATTCCCTCCTTCCCTATTTGTAACTAATCTGATGGATCATCAGGAGGATGAAATCATACTCAAGATGCCAAGGATTATCTGGGAAATGTCTGGCTTGCTGATAGATAGCAGAAGAGGACTCACTGTTGGATCTGGTAGTGCTTTTTTGTGGATCAACTGTGAGTCCCAGTGAGCATTCATGAGCATTGCCAGCTTTAAGGAATGTGTTTAAAATGTTATTGATCTTTTAAAGGCTGTGCTAATGGTTTCCTTACAGGAGAGAGCAGGTGGTAGAGTTTAAATGGAGAAGCATAGAAAGAAAATGAGTTGCAAGCATGACCTGGAGGATATACAGAAGGATTGCTCTGAACATTTATTGCAGAAGTCCGAGTATCTGGGAGAGGTGGCTTTGCAGGCTGAAAGGCATCTCTACCAAGAGAAAAGCAAGGAGAAAACCAAGTATTGTGTTGATCTTCGGTTTTAGTAGAAGGACTAGTAGAGATTTACTTCCTGGATCCTTCTCAGGAAGCCCAGTTGTGATCTTCACAGCTACATTTTATTTGCTAAAGAAATGAAATCTGTTAAAAGAAAAAAATCTATCCATAAAAATGAGGATGTGGAAAGGCTAGCTGTAAATCTTCATTTTAAACAGAGATTTGAGAGAGGAAGCCATGGGTTTTCTTCCACCCATTAACAATGGTTTTCAGACTTCCTGTCAGTAATGGGATATGGCATATATTAAATTAGTGAGTAATTCCACTTTCTGTGGAGTAGATACTGCTGGGATAAGAAGCTCATTAGCATTATTTGCAGAATTCATATTTCTTCCCAGAATCAATACTTGTAGTATACTAATCTGTTTAGGAAAGCCCCATGCTGGAGCAGGAGTCTGCTCCCATTGTGACACGTCCAATCCAGCATTTAGCTCCCATTATTAATGAGCACTGCAGGCTCAGTTCCTGATGTGAGTCTCTGAACACACCTCATTCATCTGATGAATGTTTTAAGCAGTGCCTTTTCCAGCACTCAAGATGCATTAACCCTTCCAGACCATTTGGGTTCATAAATGAACTTAAGCAGCAGCTCCAAGAATGTTGTCTGGGTGGTCTTTGAAAGAGGGCCCAGGGGTCTTCACAAGGAAAGCAAAGGAATATGATGGATATGATTGGGCTGTGGAATTGTTTAGATTTCCACATTTCCCTGTGTTTTTGGAAGATGAGTAATTTAATGGGGAAAGTAGCCCTGGTGGTTGGTGTCTTCCCCCTAAGTTAAGACAATAATGATTTTAATAATTTCGTGTATTGTATCATAATGAATTTAATTTCTTTAACTGTAAAAAAATTTAATGACTTTAATTTCTTTAATTGTAGTAGGGTACAATTTCCTGGCCTGGAATGTAGCTGCTGATCTCAACCTTTCATCAGGGGACTTACACTGTTGGAAGAAGACATTCTTTGGTATCTGTAAGGCCAAGCTTCCAGCTGCAGCTTCCCCTCCAAGATGTGAATTATTTCTGCAGCTCTTCTGCCAAAACCTGAACAGGAGTCACAGGGTACAAGTTCAACCTTTAGAGGTTATTAATTCATCAGCTCCAGTTGCCTCCTTGCTGAAGTCCAGTCAAATCCTCATCTGTAGCTGGCAGAGACCACAACCATCCAGCTGATGCTTCCTTTCTTCTGCTGCAGTTCCTTGCTCCTGTTCTGCCTAGAGATGTGAATGGGCATGGGGGAAACCATGTGCCACATCCTCAGTGCTGCCACCAGGGAAGGGAAAGATAGGACAGACAAGTTAACGAGGACTTGCTTTTTAAAGGAAATTGTTGTTTTGGTGG
This sequence comes from Turnix velox, assembly GCA_013400935.1. NCBI lineage: Eukaryota > Metazoa > Chordata > Aves > Charadriiformes > Turnicidae > Turnix > Turnix velox. The sequence goes on along the minus strand of VZTY01016399.1, from coordinate 1,711 downwards.
GAAAAATGGCTGAATTTCCGGCCTGACCATTTTAATACTGAGAAAATTGAAATTTGTAATACATGTAGAAAGCTAAATAGGAGTAGAGTCCAATTCTTTCTTTAGGCAAACTTCAGTTCCTTAGTGGTGTCAGAGACCCTTCCTTGACCACACAGCTCTGTGGACTTTTCTGCAGTGGCTCAGCTCTGCTGTCCCACCCACCCCTTGAGGATGGGGATAAACCCTGACAGATAGGATGGCCCTCTCCTGGGTTTCTCTCTTTGTGTGGTCAAGTAGCTGGCAGCAGCACCTACGTGGATGGAGAAAAGGGGAGCAGAGGTGGTAGCACATTGATATCAGACAGAAGCCAAGGATAGCAATGCCAAGGTCTCAGTAACATTTTCTAATCATTCTAATAATTCTGGAACTTTTCATGAGCCAGCAGTGTGCATTTGCAGCCAAGAAGGCCAACCAAATCCTGGGTTGCATCAAGAGGAGTGTGACCAGCAGGTC
>VZTY01016397.1:6558-23794 GCA_013400935.1 Turnix velox | reverse complement strand
CAATGTGCAGCTCTGGGGGTGATTCATTTCACCCCCGTCCTGAGCCCCCACAGAACCCCCATGCTGGGGACAGGGCTCCAGGGGAGATGCCAGCAGTGGGGACCCCTCCCCAATAAAGGTGTCCCCACTGCACTGCGTGCTTTGTCCCTCTGCTTTGGGACCCTCAAGGTCATTAAACGCCTCCTGAAGTGTCCTGATGTGTCCCTCAGTGCCACCAGGACCCCCACCCACCCCGGGGACATGGAGGGTTGGAGGGGGTTCCACCATCCACAGGGGACAGTGGTGGGGTCACACGGGGCTGCCACTGGGGTGGGATGGGGAGATGGTCTGGTGCACAGCTGGGCTGTGCCACTCGTGGGACACCTACCCACACCTTTCCACTCAGGAGAATCTGTGCCAGGTCACATCACCTGTGCTACAGCACTCCTGGGACTCCCCCTCAAGTCATGTCACCCCTTGGACACCCATCCATGTCATCCCTGGGATACCCACCCATGCTACAACACCTCTAGGATGCCCACCCATGTCATGTCACACCCCTGGAACACCCATCCACGTCACGTCACCTCTGGGACACCCAACTGTGCTATAACACCCCTGGTACACCCACTCACATCATGTCACAACCCTGGGACACCCAACCATGTCGTGTCACACCCCTGGGACACTTATCCATGTCATGTCACCTCTGGGACACCCACCCATGTCATGTCACCCCTGGGACACTTATCCATGTAGCACGCTACAACAGTCCTGGGACACCCACCCACGTCATGTCACCCCTGTGACACCCATTCATGTCATGTAACCCACCTCTGGGACACCCACCCATGTCAGTGTCACCTCTGGGGCACCCACCTGAGCTACAACACTCCCTGGACACTCAATCACGTGATGACACCCATGAGTGGGACACCCACTGGACTTGCCACACTATCCATGGGATGCCCACTCATGTCAAGCCAGCTCTGGAACACCCACCCAAGTCATGTCACACCCCTGGGACACCCACCCGTGTCACTCCACCCCGGGACACCCACCCGCCGCGGACACGCGAAGTTCGATGACATCACGCTATGTTCGATGACGTTACGCGACGCGCGTGGCGCCACTGCCTGGCGGGTGACGCCGAGCGATGACATCACGCGCCTCCCCAACGCCCCTCACTCCGGAACGGCTCTTGCGCGACGCTCCCTAACGGCCGTGGGCCGTACCATCGTCAGGCTCGGCGGGGTTCAAAAGCACCCATGTGCGGCGGGATAGCCTCCCTTTCGAGTGGCTTCTGCCGCATTCCGGAGTGGTTCTGCTTTTTCTTGAAGGGTGTGAGCCTGATAGAGGCGGAGTGAGCTCCCAGAGTGCGGTCTCCCGGTTGTTTCCCTCTACCTTCCCCCCCCCAGCTGTGGTACGTGCCGCCGGGGCCGGGCGGCGCCTGCGCAGTGCGGGGAGGCGGTGGCGGCCGGACGTTGGGAGCGCGGAGGAGGAAGGCGAGAAAATGGCGTCGACGGGTGAGCGGGGCCGGAGGGTGAGGGTGGGGGGGGTGAAGGAGTAGAAAGATAGTGCTGATTTGAGGCCTTCACCGCGGCGTGAGAGACTGAAGGCGGGCAAACCTCCGGTTGCCGTCGCGGATGGGCTGAGCTTGAGGCCGAGGGGAGCGGGGTGGGGGCGGCGCCGAGGCCCTGTCACGGCGAGGCGGCGGGGCCGGGCCCACCCCCGGCGCTGAGGTGAAGGCTTTGCCCCCAGCCAGGCCGCACCGTTGTCTCCGCCTGCAGCCCGGAGCTTTGTGGGGCCTGTCCCGGGTGTCGTTACCCATTATCTCGGCGGGGTGTTTGTTAAAGAGGCGTTTGCGGCCGCTCTGGCCCCACAAGGTCCTTTAGGCTCTTCGCTGCCCTCGCTAAAAGCTTTCTCCCTGCCTTAGGCCTTCCCGGTGGCTGCTGAGGGCGGTTTGTGGTGTAAATGGAATAGCTTTGAATAAAAGCAGCCAAGCGTTGTGTTTCCTTTTACATCCTCTCCGACTGGGTGCAAACAGGTCACAAATTGAGAGAACAATGGGTTAGCATCGCGTTTAAAAGTAGCGTTAAAGCCCAGCAGCCAAAAGCTGGGTTTCTCCTTTAAGGAAAATATCACAAATGGACGGAATATGCCTGATACCGCCTTGGGGAGGATTGGTGCTTTTAAAAGGAAATTAAAAAAAATAATAAATGTGTGCAAGTGGGATTTAAAAACACTTCTGTCTTTCCACTTAACACGTGGAAGTGTTCTCCTGTGGAAGCTGCTATTTTCAGCTGTGCCATTGTGCTCCTGAGCCTTGTAGAAGGATGAAGGTTAATTTCCCACTGGAAATAAAGGCTCGGGGATTGTGTTAGCTAAATGAACCATAAAGTTTTGGTGGTTTTGTGTTTTTTTTTTTTCCCATCTTTTTGCCTTAATCTAAGTTTGAGTAAATTAAAAGGGACTTCTTGCCAGTGATTAATTGAAAACTCAACACCTGGATTTAGATGCTGTCAAGGGGTTATTGTGTAGGGAGGAGGGATGGGTGTTTAATTAAAGACCTTGCTCATAGTTATTTGGAGGGGGGGTGTGAGCTCCTTGGGGGTCTGTCAGAGGGAAAAGAATGTTGAGAAGGTTTAGAGTACAGCAGGACCTTAGGAGGAGGTTCTTCCCTATGAGGGAGGTGAGAAACAAGTTGCCCAGCATAGTGGTGGAGGCCCCATTCCTGGAACATCCAAGGCCAGGATTGATGAGGCTCTGAGTGACCTGATCTAGTGCAGGGTGTCCCTGCTCACTGCAGGAGGTTGGACTAGATGGCCTTTGAAGGTCCTTCCATCTCAGTATATTCTGTGATTCCATTGTCTACACTCCAGGTTTTGGACAGGCTGGAGAGCTCATAACCCAAGGGAGTGCATGAAATGATAATTAAATGGTGGGTTTGTGTTGCTGTAGGCTGAACAGAGGTAGAAAAGAGGAGGTACAGGGAAATTTGGGGTGGGATGGAGGGGTGCTGGCATAAGGAGGCAGTGGGAGAGGGAAGATGAATGAAGGGGAATGGGTGTTAATGGTTTTTAACACTTAGGTGTAGACTGAAAAAACAAAAAAGAGCAGTGCCCCCGAGTTTAACAGCGAAGTTTTTCCAATATTAAAGATGACAGTGTGTAAGGAAAGCAGGAGCAGCGCCAGAGCAGTTTAACAACTCGTGTGATGTGTCTCTGAAGCATAGAAGCCTTTACCCTAAGCAGCTCAGTATCTTTGCAGGATTTGGATTGTCTTCCTGGTGTGCTCATACCCAGTTCCTGCACTCTGGTGTGAGATCAAAGTAATTAATACCTGCCAAAAATCACCAAAAGAGTCACCACCAATCCATCACACACTCCAAGGTCTGAGCTCCAGCCTCAGTAGAGGCAAAAATGAAGGGAAAAAACTGTAAGCTCAAATATAGAGGAGTTAGGAGAGGAAAGCTATATTAGGGATGAATCCACAGCCTGAAGAAACAAGAGGTTATGGCCTATGGAGATGGTTATTTTAAAAATTACTCGTGGTTTTCCATTACCTTCTGTTATTAGCAGTGTGATAAAGGCATAAAAGCGGTCCTTACAACCTGGGGGTAACTCTGGAGACTGTAGGACATCATCAGTTGGGTTCCTCACCTTCAGTTTTCTCATTGGTTCCATTGAGATAGAAACATCACCTCCTGCTCAGGCTCTGCCTGAGGAATGCTCTGCTGGTGTCCAGCTTAGAAGTTGTAGCCCAAGCAGCAGATGCAAACAAGGTCTGGACTCTTTCCTCATGCCTGTCCTTGGGACTTTGCGGTGCCTGGAGAGCTGGAATCTGGCTGTTGAGGCCAGGCCTAAGGGATTAATTCCTCATTTGCTCTAGAAGTTTGGCTGGGAACTGGAGCTGCTTGGTGACTTTGAGGGAAAGCATACCTTTAGGAGCTATAATCATCTCAGATATATAGCCCTGTAATTGCAGTGTGGATGCATTTTCCATTCCTGAAAGCAAACTAGTTCAGCCTAGATTTTTCTGGTTGGAAGTTGTAGCCCATAGTTCAGGGCATTGGCATGGATCAGGGCTTTGGGGGAAGGAATTACTGCTCAGAGTAATGGTCTTAGAACCTTCCAGACTGTTTGTTTATGTCCTTGAAAGTTAAACAGAGTGACGCTTGGTGATTTCTACAGACCCCAAAGCTCAAAACCTGGCCTTTTGAAACCCAGCTGGGGGGTTTGTAAGTGTCAGCCCTTTGTTCCAAAACAAAACACCCTCCTGCCAGCCCCCTTGGGTGTCATCCAAGGTGGCAGTTAAACTGAAGTGGGGTCATTTGAGATCAAAGTTGCTGTGGCAAACAGCCGTAACAATGAAGGGAAGAGAGAGGGGTTTTATTTCCTTCAAAAAAAAAAGACTGCAAAAGTGCATTTACCTTCTGCTCTTTTGAAACTGGATTTCCATCGGTTTACAGCCCTTCTCTCAAGCTGCAGGAGGAAATTCCAGCTGCCGTGTTCTTACACTGTTAATTTTGTTAAGCCTTTGTCAACCTTCTTTTCCTCCTTTTTTTTATTTTATTTTTTTATTTTTCTCTTGCAGATTACAGTACCTATAGCCAAGCTGCAGCTCAGCAGGGGTAAGTAGCATTATGGTCTTATCCTCTTAGTTTTAAAAACACGTAATAAAAGTATGTAATAATTGCACTTTAATCTCAATGCTGATATATTTGTGAACCTGATGGTCATCTCTTAGCTATTAGCTTTTTGTATTGCCTTGGGATTACAGCATAAATCATTTAGATGGGTGTAAATTGTGAGTGAGAAATCCAGGGGTATATTATAAATATTTTAAAATTCATTTTACAGCTACAGTGCGTACGCACCTCCGCCAGCTCAAGGATATGCACAGACCACCCAGGTAAAACACGGGAGGGATTTGTAATTGCCACTCAATCGTGGCTTCCAATGAGCTGCCAGGGGTTCTGCCAGCCTCCAAAAATGCTCAGCATCAGAATCTGTCATTAAAAGCTGTCTTGTAGCTCCTCACTCAGCCTGACCTGCTTTCTCTGGTTAAAAAAACCTAAAAGTTAAGGAATCTCAGCATTCCCCTTCTTAATACACCAAAGCCTAAGGTAGTTGTTGTCCAGGGGGTTGTAAAAGCCTGATTTTTAGTGTATATTGGACACACTACCAGGTCACTGGGTGTTTTACTCACTGGTGTAGGGAGAAAAACCTTTAAAAAATGTATGGGGAATTTGCCCTTTGTGAGATCTTGTTGGGACTGAGCTGGGTGATGGGCAGGAGCATTCCTTTAGTGATAGTCTAGGCTGGAAAATGAGCTCCAGATAAGGTGGGAGTTAGAGGTGTTCTCTTGTGGAATGGAAAGGCACTGGGACAGGAGCAGCTGTAACTGGGATGGTTTTGTGCTGTCAAGCTCTTGATGCTCCCACCATCCCCATCCTCAGGTGCCAACATCACCTCTCATTTTTCAAACTGTTGGCCAGTGGACATGAAGAATATTCAGAATAATCTAATTGAAATCTTAAGTCGGTTTCTTCTAGTGAACACCAAAGCAGTTTTAAGCTGAAGTAACTGAATTTTTTTACTTTGTGCACTTCTGCCCTCTGAGTAACCCCAACTCTTGTGATTCAGATCAGCCCTTGGGAGCTACCTGTGAGTGGTGGTGTGTGCCCAAGCAGTTATGAAGCTCTGGATGCTTTTATGATTTGCTTTATGTAAAGCAAAGGTGTGTTGTGAAAATGTAAGAGGCTGTCCCTTCAGCCCTGCCATTGAAATTCCCTATTTATAAGTTCATTACACATCTGAAGTTTGCATTAACGCCTAGTAAATTTGGCTTGGCTCTGATTGCTCTAAATACCTCAGGTCATGTAGATCCCTCAGCCTGTGTATGTCACCAAAATAGTTTCTGTTTGTCTCTCCATGGCCACTTTTGTTTGTTAATTAAATTTGTGTCATCTTTGGAGCAGACATACGGGCAGAGTTATGGAAGCTACGGACAACCCAGCGACGTCAGCTACACACAGCCCCAGACCACTGCAACATACGGGCAGACTGCCTATGCAACCTCCTACGGGCAGCCCCCTACCGGTAAGACCCCCTGAGCTTGTATGGTTTAACATATTCTGGGGAGAGAGATGAGCTGGAGTCACCTTTGGGGACCTGTTGCCTAAATCTCTAGGCAGCTCCAATGTTAAAAGCTCTTCCTTCTTGGAGATCTTTCCATGAGGAGTTTAAAATGACATGAGGATGTGGGTGGGTTGAAAGGGAGTGAATAAACACACCTGTTGGGTTTTTAAGGGGATGTTTTGGGTTCTGGTTCATGCTGTGGTACTCACTGTGCTTTGCTCCCTGGGAGCCTGTGTTCTGGCTATTTTTGAGAGTCTGTGTTCTCAATGCTTCACTNTGGGTTGAAAGGGAGTGAATAAACACACCTGTTGGGTTTTTAAGGGGATGTTTTGGGTTCTGGTTCATGCTGTGGTACTCACTGTGCTGTGCTCCCTGGGAGCCTGTGTTCTGGCTATTTTTGAGAGTCTGTGTTCTCAGTGCTTCACTGGCCTGGAAATCAAATCTTGAGATTACTGTCTTGTGCTTCCCACAGCAGAAGGGACTAGTTCAGGTTTGATTCTCCTGCTCATTTCTGCATGGAAAATGCTGCCTCATCCCATGTAAACTTGTGATGTCAACCCTTCACATGTCAATAAAAATATCCAGCATCAAAGCACACACACCATGTCAGTCAGAACTTTATAGGCTGCACTGCTCTTTGCCATTTCTACCACACTGTGAGATCTCCAGGTACTGTACTCTATGGATAAAACTTCCTAAGCTCTCATAACAGATGTGCTGAGATGTTTCAGGTGGATCTAACACCTTCATCCTGTTGTTTCTTGAAGGGGAACATCATGGTTAGTCTCATCCAAATGCCCTGGCCACCACCTTTGCAGGTTGTCAGTGGGTTTCCAGTTCAGACACATTAACAACACAATAATGCATTAAATTATCCCAATATTTCCTGTGAGAGTGGTGAGACACTGGAAATGGGTTGCCCAGCGAGGTTGTGGATGCCCCCTCTCTGGAGGTGTTTAAAGCCAGGCTGGACAAGGCACCTCCAACCTGGTCTGGTGGGAGATGTCCCTGATTATGGCAGGGGGATTGGAACTCAAATGATCTTCAAGGTTCCTTCCAACCCAAACCATCTTGTGATTCTGTGAACATGTGCTCTTTGAACTGGGATTTTGTGAGCACGAGTGTCTTAATGTCTGAAAGAAACTATTCTGGAATACTTGGAAAAACGAAATTAATGTTGCTCCAAGGAATGCCTTGGGTGATATTTTCTGCAGCTTCATCCTTTGCTCTGAGAGACATGAGAAGTGTCTAATAGAGTGGGAACTTTCTTAAGCACTTCCCAAAGCAAGAGAATACTAGTGTCTGGCTGCTGGGGAAATGCTTCACAAGATAGAAATAGAGAAAAAAAATTTAACTTCTACCTGTCCACTTAAAATATATTTAAAATTCTGAATATCTTTGCACAGATAAAGTGGTTTTTTTTGCCTGGAAATTAGTGCTTATCCCGCAGAGTGAGAACCACTGCCCACAAGCCAGTTACCTGTAGTGATTTTTTTCTTTCATTTAAAAGTATATGGACATAAATTGGCAGAAATAAAAGATTTGTAGGCTTCCAAAATTCCTTCCTTGGGATTATTTGAGTTCTTTAATCTTTACTATGAACTCCACTCCTGCAATTATCACAGGAAATTGCCCTGTTTGTATTTCTGCTTGTCCCTGAAGCGTGTATTTGCTGGCGGAACAGTAATGTTTGGCATCTTTTCTGCAGAGCTGCTTTTCTTTTTGGGAAAAACACTTCATTTTCTTTTTAGAAAGAAAGAAAGAAAACTGAGGAAGTGGTCAAGCAGAAGATGGTATCAGGCCTTCAGGTGTGATTCACCTCAGTGCACACAGCATTGCTGGGTGCAGAGCTGTGGCTGTGACTCTCCAGGCAGGTTGCCAGCTTGTGTTTATTCTTCCTACACCTGCCTCTCCTTGAGGAGCCAGAGCTGTGCAAATGAGACTGATGGTGCTTAAAACCTGTCTCCTGCTCTCCATCCCTGCCTTTCCAATGCTGTAAAGCCTGGGGTGTTGCCTGGGGCATACATCTTTATGCCCCAAGAGACCTGCAGTTTTCACGCTTCAATCTCGATTTATTTTTCCTTGGCATCACCTCTCTGTAGCAGAGGAATGGCTGCAATTACTTAGAAGCAAAGTGCAATTTTTGGTCTTGACAGGCTGGTTTTTGAGTGAGGTGCTGTTGTGGTCAGGGCTGTTAAGAATCCTGTGCAGACACACCATCTGTAGACACTGCAGGAGCATCAGAGGTGGTTCCTCTACATCCATCCAAGCCTCAGATGGGGATTTTATCTCACTTAGGGACCTTTCTGTCCCAGTTACTCTGCCATTCAGCTTTATGCTGGCTCCTGGTCTTCCCAAGGTGAGAGGCACCACCCAATTCGTGCTTCTGGATTAGGGGATTAGTCAGCACTGTCAAGGCTCATGATTTGCCCTTTAATCACTGCAGTGTATAACCATGAATTAGAAGAGTAAAAGCTGCATCTGTTACTGACTTTCTAAGGATGCAATTTGGAGGCAAAAACATAATTTCAAATGTCCAAGTATGAATCTTTTTCAAGTAACAAAGTGGAAACTGCTTTCCAAAGGCAGCCTGCCCCCAGTTCTGTTTTTACCTGTGAAATTTAGAGTTCTATGTGTTTTGTTCTGATGTGTTCATTATGTGGAATGAGCATTCCCATAGCTGTCTGGGCATCTTGAGCAGCCTCTTTGTCCCCTTCTCCAGTAGAAGATACTGATGAGAAAGCAGAGTCAGCTCTCTCTGGGCACACAGACCCCCTGTGTGGCTTTATTGCTGCTTGCATCAAAGAGAAGCCTTGAGAAACTGCTGCCAGCTGACACAAGGGCTGCTTATTTCAGAATAAATCTCTTTGAATCCACTATTTTGAGTTTATGATCTCTGAGGACCAAATCCTGCAAGATTCCCCTCTGCTGAAGAGTTCCTAGACTTGATTAAGGATACTTTGAGAGGAAACTGAGCCCTGTAGCTGGATATCTTCTGCAGTTTATCAACACTTTTTCTGTTATCACCTCCTTACTGTAGCTCTTCTGCAGACTCACCATTTATCTGACTAACTGCTGGGGGCAGGAGAGAGAAGTGATGTGATGCAAATCCTGCCCTCAAAAACACAACCCTGGAGGATTTTCAGAGTACCCAAACGAAGTTGTTAAAATGAAAACATAGAGCATTTTCACCTCGAGATGTTAAATTGCTGCTTTTTCTTTCTCTGGTACAAAACCCTCCCTGCTGAGCACACTTGCACAAGGGAAATGCTCCATCTAGAGCTAAAGCATTAAAAGTCAGGATTTTTTAAAATCTTTTTTTTACTCTGTTTACCATGGAGAGCCAAGTGTTAGCAAATATGATGGGAAAAGTTGGTGCTGCCAGCAATGGGACCTGGAAAGGTGTATGGGGACAGCTAGTGGCTCTGAGTGACAAGAACAGCCCAGGGCAAGGCTGTGGCTTCAGCAGCACTTACTGCAGGCTGTGCTTATGCAAACAGGCTTTTTTAGCACGTGGTCAGGCTTCAGCCAGTTTAAATAAGGATTGCTTTAACTTTCTGTGGTGTTGGAAATGCTGTGGTGGGTCACATTGGAAGTGTTGGGACTATTTCAGTTTGTCTGAGGTTCTAAAAATCATGTTCTTTTCATCCTGCTTGGCAGGGCTTTGTTTTTCAGAGAACAAGAAAAGAATAATGGCCATCAAAACCGACTTGCTAGTGATTTGTGGGAGTTATTTCCTGGTGGGAGAACCACTTACTCTCCAGCTTCCGTGTTAGCAGGTTGCCAGCACGACAATGTGGCCACCAGGCTGTGTCTTTCAGCAGGAAGGTGGTGATGTGGCAAACTGGGGGAGGTACAGGCAGGAGGAGGGAGGCTTGTGAGAGCTTTGAGGGTGATTTCTGCAGGTGTTGAGAGTACACAAACTTGTCTCCTCTATCAGGATCTTGAAGAAAGAGAGTCTGTCAAGATAGAAAGCCAAAGTTTGGGGGGTTAACTAATGTTTTTGCCAACTTCCTCTTTTCAGTTCTCTTCCTCTTTGCTCAGAGGTTGGGGCAGCCTTTAGGAAGGGTCCTGATTTGTAGCAGGGACAGTGAGATGTGGAAAGTCCTGCTGTGCTTTAGGAGGACGTGCTAGATTCTGCTGGAAGCACGTTTGTTTTGCAAATTAGGGAATCGAAATTAAAAACCACAGCACAGTTTGCCTCAAATGCTCTGTAATTAGAAGGAAGAGTCTGTAGCAAGCATCGTATGTTTATTAAAAATAAGAAGGGATGGAGAAGCTGTTATTTTAATTGGTGCAATTAAGATCGAATCTGTAAGACTGAGGCCAGTTGGCTGCTCTTTGGCAATCGATGTTTTTAGTAAATTGGCTTTTGCCAGCAAGATTTTTAATTGATATTTTTTATTATATATGCCTCTGTTGTATCATTTGAAAACCTACACTCAAGGTTCTTAGTTACAAAAAGCCACCGTGTTGGTGCTGGTTTTACAGTTCACCTTTGTGACAAGCCAAATGGTTGCTTAAATTATACAGCTTGGGAAGGCTGGTTTAAGTGGAGATTATTGAGGACTCTGGATGTTCTTATGAAATTGTTTAGAAATGAATGTACAGACTCAGAGCTTTTCACCTAAATCAAACTGAAATTCTAAGAAAATCAAAAAACCATCAGGAGCTACTTTATGTGCCTGCTTTTTGACCTTTCTCTGAAGTTACAGCAAATGTAAAGTGCTTTGCTTTTGTTTCTGGTTTCGAGTAAAGCTTCATGAATGGCTCAGAAAGACCTGTCAAGTCAGCCTGGAGCTGTTTTGTGCTTTTATCTTTGGGAAAAGATGAAAGGATGGGGCTGTATTTCTTAAATGAATTTGATTTCTTTTCCTTTAGGAGCTTTGTTTTGTGTCCCTGTGTTGAGAAGAAGCTGTGTGCCTCGGCTTGCCCTCTCTCTGCTTTATTGCATTAGCTGGCTGTAAACAAACAGCCTCTGGATGCTGATGACTTCCAGAATGCTCCTCAAAGAGTAGTTTTGGGGATGATGAGGGGAGTTTGGACTGTTAACTGAGCCTTCCTAGGGGAGGAGGTTTCTCTGAGGAGCAGGAGGGGATGATGTTGGGTCAGGTCAGCGTTTCGGAGTGATAGTTTTGCAGGGTTGAATTCAATGCTCAAGGTTGACAAAGATAACCCTTGTTGTCTGTTGTAGGTTATACTGCCCCGACTGCCCCCCCAGCTTACAGTCAGCCTGTGCAGGGGTATGGCACAGCCACCTACGACACCAACACCGCCACGGTTACCACCACCCAGGCTTCCTACCCAGCACCATCTGCTTACGGCACCCAGCCCGCCTACCCGGCCTACGGGCAGCAGCCAGCAGCATCCGCCCCACCGAGGTAATGCTCCTCCTCCTCCACAGGCTGTTTGCTCACCCAGCAAACTCCATTTCAGCTGAACTGGGGTCTACTGGTTTGGTTTATACCTTTTTCTCTGCCTGTATTTGAGTTTTGCTCTTGCTGCATGCGATGCTGTTGGTGCTTCAGGGCTGGGAGAAGCGGCGTAGGCAGGTCCTGCTCCAGCAGGGTGAGTCAGCGCTGTTACTGGGAGATGCAGGGAGCAACCAAGCAGCAAAATGGTCTCTTGACTCATGATGTAGAACAGAAAAAGGGACCAGACTGGTCTGATCTTGAGTCACGGGGTCAGGCAGGATACTGTTACGTACTGTGACTTCTGGAGTGGGTGCAAACGTTAAAAAACATTTCCTTTTTAAACCTCTTTGTGTCTGGGCACTCTCAATAGAATATTAAGTTTAATTGTTTGCTCAGGATATGGAGGGTTTAGACTACATAATGGAAACTTGTTTAGTAGTGTGTAGAAACTGTTTTATTCGTTTACCTGATGTTTGTAGCAACCACTCCAGTAAGGAAAGGTGGAGCCTGGCACAGCTCTATCCGTGTCTGCCAGATTACACTTTTTAAGTATGAATCCTGACATCATTTAAAATAATTTTTTCCTTGCTTATACAACAAAAATAGCTGAACTCTGCTGAATGCTTAAAGATTGTGAACAGCGTGGGACAAATGGAGAATGAGTAGGGCAAATCATATCCAGAGCATTCTCTTTCTTTTTAGGCCTGGAGAGTTAACATAGAATCACATAACAGTTTGGGTTGGAAGCGACCTTTAAAGGTCATCTGACCCAACCCCCAGCACCCTTTCCCTTTCATCAGCTAATGTGTGGGGGGCAATATCTGCTTGCACTGGATTCTAAACTGAACAATGGTGCATTTAACTGGCAACATTTCTGGCTCTTTCAAGCTAATGGTTTCCAAGTGTTGTGCAAACCTGAGTGGAGGGGCAGAGCTGCTGCCTGCTTCCCTCCAAGGTCTAAATCCTTCACCTTCAGTTTTGTGATGCAGCTGCTCAATGGAAGCTACAGCACTCTGATGGCAGGGAAGTGTGTGAATACCCCATCAGCAGGCCTAAGAATGTTTAGTGTTTAACAAGCATCTGCTGCCAGAGTGATAAACACTGATGTGGTGCCAGTTTGTAACTCTACACGAGGAAATGGGCAGTGCTGTTCTGCCTGAGCACTTTTCCTGCTACCACGAGTGGGGGTTTTCACACAAATTTCCTTTTTCTGTTGCCCTGTAGACCCCAGGATGGCAGCAAACCAGCAGAGACCAGCCAGCCTCAATCGAGTACAACAGGCTACAGCCAGCCCAGCCTTGGGTATGGGCAGAGCAACTACAGCTACCCTCAGGTGCCTGCCAGCTACCCCATGCAGCCCGTCACCGCGCCTCCTTCCTACCCCCCAACCAGGTAACTCAGCTTCTTGCAGCTGATGTGGGATCTTTGGGCAAAAAGTGTTTTCTCAGGGGATTTTTTTTTTAAAGAAAAGGAGGTTTGGTGTCCTGAGAGGAATGAGATGTGGTTCTTGTTGGGCCACCTCTTGTCCTAGGGATGATGTAGCTATCTCAGTGGTCAGGAGGGACCTTTGGAGATCATCTAGACCTCCTTCCAAAAGGGGTGCAGAGCAAGGTTACCCAGAGCATCCAGGTGGTTTTGAAATATCTCCAGAGAGTCTCCACACCCTCCCTCTCTGGCCAGCCTGTTCCAGTGTTCTGTCACCCTTAAAGCAGAGAAGTTTTCCCACGTGCTGAGATGGAATTTCCCATTTTCTGGTTTGTGCCCATTGTCCTATCAGGAGTCTGGCCCTGTAGATATTTATAAAATAATTCTAAGCTATGATTGAGGCATAATTGTTTCTGTGTACATGCCTGCAATAGCAAAGCAAAACAAAACAAATACTTTGAAGGAATTTTCTAGATAGGGAGTATGTTACAGTCATTTTTTTTGCTGCATCCAGTGTCATGGCTTTGACACCAAAGTCACCTCTTCCCCCGAGCTGTCTTTAACACTCTGAGAAACCTAAACTTCCAAAGTCTATGTTCTGAGATCCTCAAAGCCTGAAGGGGAGTTGTATTAATATCTATCAGCTAAAAATACTGCAGTGCCAATGCAGAAGGGGAGACTGTGACCTGAGTTGTGCTGATTTTTGCCCTGGTACTTCTGCTTCTTTCTTGAAATATTGAACAAATTGTGAATGGTCACATGAATTTTACTTTTGGCGGTTGACCAGGTTTGTCTCCTGCCTCCAGACCAGCCTCCATGGGGGTGACTCACCTTTTTAAGTGGTTTATACTGGTCCATGTGGCTTGTAATTGTATTACCTTTGTGTGTGAGCCAATTCTGCAGCCTAATGCACATTGTCATCTTCAAAAATGTTTTGTCTTCCAGCTATTCCTCCACACAGCCCAGCAGTTACGATCAGAGCACATATTCCCAGCAGAGCACCTATGGCCAGCAGAGCACCTATGGCCAACCCACCAGCTATGGGCAGCAAAGCAGCTATGGGCAGCAGCCCCCCCCGACTAGTTACCCACCTCCTGCAGCATCCTACAGCCAGGCCCCGAGCCAGTACAGCCAGCAGAGCAGCAGCTACGGCCAGCAGAGTGAGTGTGCTTGGGCAGAAAAAGCTCTCTCTCCCCTGGGCTGTCACTCAAGGAGGCTTGGCCTTACTTTGTGGCTCAAGCTTGAAGTGAGAACATCCCCTAGCTGGGTTTTGTCCTTTCTCACTGAAAAATGGCAAAGGTGGTTTGGTGGTTGGAAAAAGCAGAAACACCAAGTGATGGAATGGGGTGAGACTTGGTTTAAATGATTCTGTTTGGCTACTTGTGATAGGGCCTCATGGCAGGTTTGGTTCTGCAAATTGAAAATGGCTCCTCTGGCCGTAAATCAACTCTGTTGCTGTAGCAGATTAAAGAATTATGTTGGAAAGGACCTTCAAAGGCCATCTAGTCCAACTTCTACTGTGAGCAGGGACATCCTGCACTAGATCAGGTTGCTCAGAGCCTCAGCAAGCCTGGCCTTGAATCTCTCCTCTCCAGAGATGGAGCCTCCAGCACCTCTCTGGGCAGCCTGTGCCTCACCACCCTCATGGTGAAGAATTTCTTTCTAAAGTCTAATTTAACTCTGCCCTTCTCTAATTTCAAACCATTGCCCCTTGTCCTATTGCTCCATGCTCAAGCAAACAAACCCACCCCAAGGCTGGTTGGTGTCATGGAACCATCCAGGTTGGAAGGGACCTTTGGGTCCATCAATCCAGCACTGCTAAACCCACCATAAATCCTTCAGTACCACATCTTTTAAATACCCCAGGGATGGTGATTCATCCCATTCCAATGCTCTTTAACCCTTTTGATGGAGAATTTCATCCTAATAATCACCAGCTTGGCACAGTTTGAGGCCATTTTCTCTTTTGCTGTGGCTTGTCATGATTATATTCTGGCACTGAGGGCAGGTACCAAAGCTTACAAAGGGGACATGCATCTTTGACCTGTATTTTTTGCAGCTCCCTAACATTTTTTTGTTGCAAATTTCCCCAGGCTCATTCCGACAGGACCATCCCAGCAGCATGAACGTATATGGACAGGAATCTGGAGGCTTTTCGGGCCCGGGAGAGAACCGGAATCTGAGCGGCCCCGATAACCGGGGCAGGGGACGAGGAGGATATGATCGTGGAGGCATGAGCAGAGGTGGGCGGGGAGGAGGACGCGGTGGAATGGGGTAAGAGCAAATCTTTTCTCCTTTTATCTAATACTGTCTTACCCATAGCACTTGAAATGGTAAAGAAGGGACTGAAAGGTTGAACTTTCTCATCTGTGCTTTCCATGGAGAAGGTCTCCTTAGCAGCGTTGCCACTAATCCATGGAAATAGGGGGAAATAGGAGAAGGATTTATTATTTTCCTGTCTTGCAGCTGGTTGGGCTCCTAGGTGGGGTGAAGGGAGGGGAGATTTGGGGGTATTGCGAAACCTGAAACTTTCAGCTCCCTTCATGGTGTTGTAGAGGTGAAATCCTCTGTGGGGTTTAACAGTAACTCTAGATGGAGCACACACAAACCTTCCGCCAGGTCTGGGAGTCCCTCCCTGTGCCTTGGCAGTGGGGACCTTGAGAGTTCAGGTTGATACAAGGCAGTGACCTCCTGTCAGCCCCGTGTCACACTGTCGGCCTCTTCGCCTCGACAGTGACACGCCGAGCTGCCTGGGGTAGTTTGCTGTCTCTGAGTGGCCAGAACACTTAGAGCTTGGTTGGAATGTGAAGAAAAACCCTAAGAGAGTAAAAAAGACCTGACTTGGCTCCCAGGATTGCTCCCCATTGGAGCTTTCAGGTGATCTAAACCAGTTTGGCCATTTTAAGTGATGGCAAAATCTGGTTTTGGTAAACCTAATGCCTTCAGGTCTCCCTGCCCATAGTGGTGAGGAAGGAGGACTGATCCCAGAGGTTCCTAAGAAAGGGAAAATGTAGCTTTGTGTGTGTTCCATCCCTCCCACCGTTGCTCAGAGCTATCCAGACTGTGCTGAGGTGCAGACTGGAGATGTGGTGTGGGATTTGTGGTGCCCAGCCCTGCTGCTCAGCAGGACAACCTTCCCAGAGGCCACTTCTGAAAGTAGAACAGTCCCATTCTGCATAGCTCTGTCGAAATGGAATGGTGTGAAATCTTTATGGGAGAAATACAACCACTGGCCTGTGAAAGTGAGAGGAAAAAAAAAAAAGACCAGCTTGTGTCTGAAAACAACTAGATCCAATTGACTGGAGTGGAGCAGAGTTCTCCAGTTCTGCATAAAGATTTCACCCCCCCTGTATTTCTGGCTAATGGTTTAGATTGTAGGCACTCGAAATGTCTATCATCACATCTTCAAATTTCTAGCCC
This sequence comes from Turnix velox, assembly GCA_013400935.1. Taxonomy (NCBI): domain Eukaryota; kingdom Metazoa; phylum Chordata; class Aves; order Charadriiformes; family Turnicidae; genus Turnix; species Turnix velox. Next base: position 7,413 of record VZTY01016397.1, on the reverse strand, counting down.
CTCTTGAAGCTTCTCATGCAAAAGATTTGTCATCTGCCTCTTGATTTTGTACCCTTAATCCGAGTTTAAATTGCGGATCTAACTCTTTCCGCCCCGACTTAGACCCTCCCAAAGGGGTCCCCTGCTGTGTGGACGCAGAATTGCTGCTGTCCCTAAAACCAGGGGACAATTAGGGGAACTCGGCCCTTCTTTTATCATGCTGTGGTGATGGATTTCGGTGTCTCCTGCAGGTAAGGAGCTCAATTGTGTTACTTAATTACCGTGCCCTTTTTTCATTGACTGGTTTATTTTGATATAATTTCATTGGCTTTGTTAAACATTGGAAACTTTTTAACATGCTTTGTCGCATTTATATGCTACAGGTTACAAAGTGAGAGCCTTGTTTACACTTCAATACTTAAAAAGTACCCCGTACTCAGTACTCAGCCGGCAGCATAATGAAAAGTGGGACTAGACACGGTGTCCATATGGAGAGGAAAAAAAAAAAAAAAACCAAAAAAACATATAGAATATTTTTAACCAAATGTATTCATTGTATAAATGGAATCCTTCTGTAACTTTGGTAACTACCTACTTGTTGTTTGGTTAATAAAACCAGAGGAGGTATATAATACTCTAGAATTGTGTAACGTTAAAAAAGAAACAAAAAAAAAGTGTAAAAGTCTGTGTTTAAAAAGAGAGACATTACGTAAACGGTGTGTACTTTTAACGAGAGGAGGCAGAGCTGCATGCAACAGCTTGAAAAACTCTGTATTGACTTCTTTTTTTCCCTCCAGTATTAGAGGTGCAATACTTGCTGGAAAAGAGGCGGTGCTCTCCCTCCTCTGCTCCTCACTTTCCAAACTGCCTTTTTCC
>VZTY01016396.1:24242-34481 GCA_013400935.1 Turnix velox | reverse complement strand
ATAGAAAGACAGGGGGTAGGACTTTTGAACAAGATATGTGATGGGAGGACTAGAAATAATGGATGTAAATTGGAAGGGGGTAGATGCAGACTTAACATAAGAAAGAAATTCTTTACTTTGAGGGTGGTGAAACACTGGAACAGGTTGCCCAGAGAGGTTGTGGATGCCCCCTCTCTGGAGGTGTTTAAGGCCAGGCTGGACATGGCACTGAGCGGTGTGATCTAGTGGGAGGTGTCCCTGCCTATGGCAGGGGGGTTGGAACTTGATGATCTTTAAGGTTCCTTCCAACCCGAACTTTTCTAGGATTCCTTTTCTTCTGTAGATACAGGCTCTTTTAGGTTGTTTTCTTCCTTTGGAGGCACTGTGGGCATTCCAAATTAGAAAGCACAAAACATCCCCATTAGTCTTAGATGTGTAATTCTGTGAAGAGATGGGCTACTAATAACTGGGGACTTGACAAAGAAGATTTATTTCACTTGGTCTCAGTATTATGTGTACAAAACAGCTCACTTACATTTCTCTGCACATACCAACAATTAATATACCTACCCAACAATTAAAAAGAAGCACGAGGCAACCATTTTGCCAATGCATTTAAATACTATGAAAATACGTCTAAGAAACAGTTTCACAGGATGTTTCTTTCATTAGAAGGCAAGACACAAAAATTCTATTCACTAACATTTTTTGAATGATATCTAAGTAGTATGCTGATTTTATTGAATTAGTCATAACAAATAAGTTTAGCACAAATAGTTAAGTAAAAACAACAAAAACTTGTCCTTCAACTGTTTTCTCATTTGTTTCCCATGTCCCTTGGTTACCAGTCCTCTGAAACAAAGGTGATTGTCATTTTACATTTTTTTAAGATTATGACTAATTCAATATAAAGTAGGCCAGTCCAAGTAACCTCTGTTACGGTTTTGTTGTTTCTAGACTTGGAATCTTCCTTTGTGTTACACAGGTTCTTTGAAAGCCATATAGATGAATGTTGTGGAACAAAATATTTGCATTTATTTTTGAGGGTTTTATATAAATCTTTTCTCCGGCAAGTTTCCAACACCAAAAAGAGTTCCAGACAATGAACTTCTTCAAAGGAAGCAATATTCCACTGGCACATGAAATATCTCTTCCTTCATGCATTTCTCAATTTGTTCTCTGGACTGTTGCCAGAATAGAATTCGCTAACTCCTCTGTAAAGTAGACTCACAAAACTGAGATTAAATTTAGACCATCTAAATAGCAAGTAGCACTGAGTGGAGTGACTCCTCATTGTAGTGGTGCTACACAGCTAGCTCAGAAAGTACAGAGGCCCACCACTATAGGAGTATAAGCCTACTCTCCCCTACTCTGTATAGCCTTTGAGCTCTGGCTTTTGGAGCAGCCATTTTTCAAGGTTCTCCAACAGCAAGGCAAGGAATCCTCACTCTGTCTCTTTTAGTATCATTCTGGTGCCTGTGGAAGTTTCTTGGCTAAAAATTTACCTTCTGGCTTAGGCTAAGTTTAGTGTCCTTTGATCACAATGCACCCTTTCTTGTTTAGGAAGACTGTAAAAATGTCTACTGACATCTGCATTATAAACTGAATACAACATCAGTGTAGCTATTTCAGAGGCATACTTATATCTGGAATCCATATTTCTCCACTGAAAAATAATACTCAGGAAATTATTTGAACATGTGCCTAGTTTTCATTTGTGTCTTACAGAATGCAAAGTTATTGTCTCTTGTTTTAGTGAAATCATTTACAGAATAAGAATAAGAATAAGAATAAGAATAAGAATAAGAAAAGACTGCAGGTAGCAATATCACATTTTATGTCAAGGCAAGAGTTTTGAATCTTCAGGAATTATTAGCTTAAATCAGTGCTTATAGTTTTATTAATTTTGGGTTTTTTTTCTCAGTGACTATTTGACTGTGCTCTTTCTCATTTTAGTATTTTATTTAAATTGATTCCCGGAAGTAGGTGTCAAAATGAAACTTTTTCCAAACATACAGTGTCTTTCCTACAACCACTCAAAAGTAGTACATACAGTCCTAAGGCTTGTGGATGTGTCAATCCCTCACAATCAAGCTAGTACATGCAGTGTCTGATGCATTGACTATCCGTCCATGCCAGTAAGTGGTATGATCAAGGGCAGATCTCCAGCACTGAATTTCCTAAAATTCTCATGCTAGGATGTGCACTGTTTCCCATTGTGATGTACTTTGTTCCTGAAAGAGATTTTGGTTTGCTTCTTTAGTGCATTTTCACTACTTTTGACATAATTTTTCAGCTTTGATATGCTAAAAAGGCAGCAGTCACAAGAGAGGCATGCTTTCCCATTGTTGTGTGTGTTGACATTTGGAACATAAACCTCTAACAGTGTGTTTCTTGTTGAAATGTCCAATACAACCCTAAATTACTTTTCAGTCTTGGCACTTGGATTCAGTGATACAGCTGAGGACAAACACTACCCATAAGCATAAAGTTGTTCCCTGTGGTTGAGAGTTACATGGGTGAGGAAAGAATAGGAAAGCATCAGTGGTGATACGTTGTATTAAAAGAGATGCATTGCACTTAACAGTTGTATTTTTCTTAAACTGAGGTGGCAAGACAATTTCTAGAAATATGAGGTTGGATCAATCTCAAACTTCAGATGGAGGAGTTTTGTCTGCATTAGAAGTTTAGATGTTATGGACACCTATTTCTAGATTGATTGTCTAGATAATCTTCGCAATCAATGGAGAAAACCTGGTATCTCTAAGGCATTCTAAGGCACATGCCTGAAAAAGATAAAATAAATCATACCTTAGAAAGGTGTATTTCTCTACATTTAATGTCAAGGGAATCTAAAAAAAATAATTCAATTATGGATGTATAAAATTAAGGGAGATGATCCCATCTATGGAAGATCTAATTAAAATATTTTAAAAACTTAATTTTCCTACATTTCTAGTTTAATATTTAAAAAGTAAACTTATCATTCCATGTACTGAATCCTAGGTTTATTCCAATACATGCATTTCTTTCTCACCTGCAGTTTGCTGTTACAAAAATTTCTGTATAGCATCCATTATACTTGTAAACCAAAGGGGAACTTTCTAGGTAAATTCCCACAGGTCTGACACTACAGTCCAGAATTTGATTTTAATAGGAAAAACTGGGAAATAAACATGATATTAAGCAAGAATATTGAGATCTCCTGAAAATAAAAAGAAGAGCAGTACAGTTTAATAAAAAAGAGACAGAATAGATGGTGTCTAAGCATTTATCCCAGTGCTCCAATTACTGTTAAAAAGGCATTTGTATCTGTATTAACTTGTTTTGATATGATACACAAGCTCTAACTTTCTGCAATTTGTCCACCCTGCTTGGATGTTTCTCCTCTCTCCCCACTCTCCTTCCCCAGGTCTAGTCTAACAATATCACACTAACTTTGTGAACTGGAATGGAGCGGTGTTTTCCTCAGAGAAGCTGCTGAAAAGTGCTGTTTTGACAAATACAATAGGAATGGAACCCAAAGGAATTAATCTCTAGAAAAATACATGATGCTATTTCATTTCTCAGCTTTGACAGAGCTTTGATGTGACTAGACCCATCAAGAATAGAAATCCTGGTGGTGTTACTACTGATAAATTTTTAGATGTAATTATTATTATATCTTATTCAACAATTAGTTCATGTAAACAAAATTTGAATATCAAAATCACATTCCCCAATGGTCTTTTGTTTTTGCTAGCTTTGAGAATGTAACCTATAAAGAATTCAAGAAACATATGCAGGTGCCTCTTTGTCAGCTGTTATTAGATAGCAGGATATAAGATGTCAGTAAGAATCATGACCATCACCCTCACATTTTCTTATTGCTGCCACAGTTGGCTAAGTACCTGCACCATCCAGCTATTTTCAAAGTGCAACCAGTGCCTGAAAAGATGGGTCAATAAATTCTGTTGTCCAAACAATATAACTCACTGAAATTGTTTTTGCAGCTTAATAGAGCACTCATAGCAGGGTATGAAACACAGAACACTGCTGCTTGTGAGACATATATGCATGTGAAATAAGATCTGAAATGACAGATTTTATTCATTTTGCCTAATGCTGCCATTAGTGTAAACAAGCTCAAATCGCACTTCAAGGCTCTGACTGTGGATTACTATGACACGTTGAGCTTAATTTGTGCAATAAGCATTTCACAGGCAGACAAAGACTTCCGTAGAGGAGATTTTTCTTCCCTGATGAGAACAGTAATTTTTCTGCTTTGGTGATCTTAAATTTTTTGACATATATGAGGTACTCATTATTTATTTAACATCTGTAAAATCAACGCAGTGTATTCATAGGACCAAATAAATAGTCTTGTGCTGGAAGCATCTGGGGTTGCTGAAAAAAGGAGGCTGAAAGGATAAGACAGACAACAGGACCCAATATCATGATTCTGTCAGATAAAAATGAGAAAAAAACCCAACTGAACAACAACAACAACAACAAACCTAAAAGAAAAAACAAACAAAAGAAAACAGAGCAACACCAAAATCCACTAACAGAAGTATTTAATATTTTACCAGTGTGCCTCTGAAGTACAAGGACATTGTGGGATACTATGTACATGTGCTTGCATGTAACCAGATACAAACCAGAATATGCACAGTGTTAAAATCTCATCTGTAACAGTACTGCTCATAAATGGTATAACTTGATTCTTTAAGTGGCACTGAATCAGTCAGTCAGTGCCACTGAAGAACTGGTCTTCATCATGGGACAGTCAGACAAACAGATTTCACTACTAAAATCATATTGTTTCATATAAAATTAACAGACCTATCTTTTGGACCATTGCTGTAGGACAACAGCTACATGTCTAGACTTGTGATAGATACCATAGGCTTTGTTTTGATATCATGAAACACCACTGAGAGGATATATCTAACTGATTTAATTTCTTACCTCAATATTAGCAGTGAAATATTTCTGTATTAAATCTTATACCATTCATTACTCTAAAATCTCATATTTGGTCCTTTGTCCAGAATAAAAATTTCTGAACTCTGAAGATAGTAACAGCTATCTTCAGCTATTTTACTGATGTAAAATTTTTCAGGTCAACATTAATAAAATCCCAGCAGTGCAGCTATTATAGGAGTCTTTGTATATGCACCAATACAGAAGCAGCACTAGAAATCACCTGAGTTCAGTGAATTTGTAACTTCTTTTAGTTGGACAGACTTTTGTTCTGGTTTAAGAGCTCCCATTAACTTCAGGAATCACACTGTCATTCACAGGAGGTTTATCTAGTGTTAGTCTCTGAATACTTGGGCATTAACTTCTAAATTTATTAGTTTTTAATGGCACTTCTACAGAAGCTTCCTTTTTGAATGAAAAAATTGCATTTGTCAACTTATTTCAAGGCCACTCTTAACAATGTGTGTATATATATGTGTATATATGCAGATTTTTTTTGTCAGAAAGTTCATTCTCCTCAAAGTGTGATTTCTCTTCACAAATATAAAAAAAGCAAGTATGTCAGCAAGAAAAAGAAGCTTAAAGCTCATGGTAATTATGAATGGAAAACCTGAAACAACAGATGTGGAGAAGGCTGAGGAACTCAATAGCTTTTTTGCTGCAGTCCTCCCTGGTATTTTTTTTTTTCCCAACTCCTGAACTGAAGGACTGAAAGATGGGGATCAGAGGAAAAAGTTCTTCCTGCTGTAAGACAAAGTTTGGGACCACCTGATGAATCTGAATGTCCACATATCCTTGGGACCTGATGAGATATATTCCAGAGTTCTCAGAGAATTGGCTGATGTTGCCAAGTCATTCTCCATAGTAAAAGGTTCTGACAGTCAGGTGAAGTCCGTGGTGACTGGAAAAAGGTGAACATTAGACCCATTTTCATAAGGGAGGATCCTGGGAACTACCAACCTGTCAGCCTCACCTCTGTGCCTGACAAGGTCATGGAATAGATTGTCCTAGAAGATATGCTATGGCACATGGAGGACAGGGAGGTGATTCAAGACAAACAGCATGGCTTTATTGCCTGACCAACCTAGTGCTTTTATAAAATGGAATATCTACATCAGTGGACATGGAATGTTGTCTGTCTAGACTTCTGCCAGACCTTTAACATGGTCCAACACTACATTCTCCTATCTAGTTTGGAGAGACATGGATTTAATGGGTGGACTCTTTGATGAATAAAGAACTGGCTGGATAGTCACATCCAGAGAGTAGTCATCAAAAGCTCAATGTCCAGGTGGAGAGTGCTGGGACCGGTGCGGTTTAATACCTTCAGACAGACAGCAGCATCAAGCACCTTCACCAAGTTTGCAGATGAAACCAATATGCAGTCTGGTTGGAGTGACATGGTGAAAGGAAGGGATATCAATCCAGAGGGGCCTGGACAAACCAGGGAGGTGAGCCCGTGCAAACCTCATGAAGTCCAATATGAAAAATTGCAGGGTACTGCACTTGGATAGGGAAAAGTCTTGTTATCAATACAGAGTGGGGGATGACGTGATAGAGAGTAACACAGTGGAAAACTGCCTGGGGTTACTAGAGAATGAAAACCTGGACTTGAGCCAACAAGATGAGCTTGCAGCCGAGAAGGTAAATTGTATCTCGATCTGCATCAGGATCTGTGGCCAGCGGACTGAGAGAGCTGTTTCTGCCCCTTTACTCTGCTTTCAGGCGATAACACCTGGAGTACTGTGTCCAGCTCTGGAGCCCTCAACACAAGAAGTATCATGGACCTGTTGGACAAGTTTCAAAGGAAGGTCACAAGGATGACCAGGAGATAGAGCACCTCTCCTGCAAGGGTAGGCTGAGAGAATAGGAGTTCTTCAGCTGGAAGAAGAGAAGGCTCTGGGGAGATATCACAGTACCTGAAGGAGGCCTACAAGAAGGCTGGGGAGGGACTGTTTGCCTGAGTATAAAGTGATATGACACGGGGCAATAGGACAGGGTTTAGATTAGACATCAGGAAGAAATTCTTCACCTGGAGGGTGATGAGGGACTAGAACAGACTGCTCAGAGTGATGGTTGTGGTCCCATCCCTAGAGACATTAAAGACCAGGCTTGATGAGGCTCTGAGCAACCAGATCTACTGCAAGATGTCTCTGTTTATTGAAGAATATTAGGTCCTCATAGTGTTAACAAACATCATAATGGATTAGGTCTATATATATCTGCCCTAAAATATAGGAAGCATCCTGAATACAAGCAAATGACTTAAGACTACAGAGCATGTCATTCAGGCAGGAAACATATCTTTACCCTCTAGGACACCTACTGAAAATGAGAGTGATGACAAATAATCATATTCTTTATAAAAGACAGTGGAAAAGTTAAGTCTTTGCATCATTTAATAAAACTTTGGCAAAATCTATATGTCTGTTTGCCTTAATGTTCAGCACACTTCTTTCCATGCCCATTTAAATATTATTTATGCATCTCTTTACCTCTTAAATAGTCACTTCAATAATAATTTTTTCTCAGGTATGGGAAAGAATATGAAAATACCAAAACCAGTATAGTTTGTAGACATATGGGAAGTCTGAAAGACAGTCATATATCATACTATTACTTCCCAAAATTATATTTCTAACTGTATACAATTCTACATTTTTACTATAAGATTACAGAAATTATAGTCCCTCCTAAAATCATGGAACATAAGGTAGAAAAGTTGGTCTGATCCTGCTAAAGTGTTTTTATTATTATAAAGGAAAGCACACTGAAATGCAATTATGAGATGTTTTAACTATACACGCTGTGTAATATAACCTCACATTCTAGCATGTCGGTAGCAGCACATATGCTATTCCATTGTAAAATTGATATAGAATTCAGACGTGGTAGTGGTTGAACTCAATAATCTGGAAAGGTCCCTTCCAACTTAGATGATTGTGAGTTTATGAGGAACTGGCTTCTAGTCATGAGGCAAGCATGTACATGTCAGGAATGCAGCATATACACAGATTACACAGAATCCTAATCCAGATATTCTGAAAGTCTTGTGCTTCTAGAGGGCAGCCATGGAACCACAGAGCTGGAAGGGGCCTTTCAAGCTCACCTAGTCCAACTCTCCTGCAGTAAGCAGGGACATCCTGAACTTGATCTGGTTGCTCAGAACATCAAGTCTGGCCTTGAATGTCTCCAGGCATGAGGCCTCCACCATCAACTCTATGGGCAGCCCATTCCAGTGCCTCAATACCCTCATGGTGAAGAATTTTTTCCTAATGTCTAATCTAAACCTAACCTGCTTTAGTTTAAAACCTTTGATCACTGCATGCTCAGACAATCAGGCATTCCCCAGCTTTCCTGTGGCTTGCCTTCAGGTACTGGTAGACTGCTATGAGATCTCCCTGCAGCCTTCTCTTCTCCAGGATGAGCAGCCCTATCTTCACAACAGAAGTGCTCAAGAGCCCTAATCTTCTCTGTGGTCCTCTTCTGGACCCTCTCTAACAGGTTCATGACCTCTTGTATTGAGAGCTTCAGATCTGGACACAGTACTCCAGGTGTGGTCTGACCAGGCCAGAGTAGAGAGGTAGAATTACCTATTTTGGATTTGCTGGCCATGGCTCTTCTGATACAGCCTAGGTTACAGTTGGCCTTCTGGCCTGCAAGCGTGCACTGTCTGCTCATGCACAGCTTTTCATCTACCAAGTCCTTCTCCACAGAGTTGCTCTCTGTTACATCATCTCCCAGTCTGTATTTGTAATGTGGCCCAGCACAAGTTCAGTACTCCACTCTTGTCCTTATCAAACTTCATGAGGTTTGCATGGACCCACTTCTTTAGTTTTTCCAGATGCTTCTGAGTGATATCCCATCCCTACAGCTTGTTGACCACATCACTTCACTTGGTTTTGTCCACAAAACTGGTGAGGGTGCACTCAACTCCACTATCTTCATCAATAAAGATATTGAACAGCCCTGGTCCCAGCAAGGATCCCTGAGGAACAAGACTCATCACTCCACTCTCTCTGGACATTGAGCCATTGACAGCTTCCCTTTGCATATGACCATCCAGCCAGTTCCTTGTCCACCAAAGAGTCCACTCACCAAATGCATATCTCTCCATCTTAGAGAGTGGATGTTATGGGGCACTTGTAGAAATCCTTAGAATTAGTATCCACTGGTCTTCCCATGTCCACTGATGTAGTCACTCCATTGTAGAAAGCAACCAGATTGATCAGGCAGGATTTGCCCTTGGTGAAACTGTGCTGTTTGTCTTGAATCACCTCTCTGTCCTTTTGTGTGCTATAGCATAGCTTCTAGGAGAATCTATTCTTGACCAGGCACACGGGTGAGGCTGACAGGATGGTAGTTCCCAGGATCCTCCTTTCTACCCATCCACCCTTCTTCCAGTCACCAGGGACTTCTCTTCAGTGCCATGACTTTTCAAATATCATAGAGTGCAGCTTTGCAACTACATCAGCCAATTCCCTCAGGTCTTTTGGATGTATCTCATCAGGTCCCATGGCCTTGTGTATCTTCAGGCTCCTCAAATGTTTCCAAATTTTGTCTTCACAAGCAGGCACAACTTTCTCCCCTTGGTCTTGGTCTCCCCTTGGTCACCAGATTATTCTCCATCTACTTGGGAGGCCTGAAGACAGGGCTTGCCTGTAAAGACCAAAGCAAAAAGTAATCCAGTACATGAATCTTCTTCTTGTCTGTTCTTGTCAGTGTTTCCTTCTTAATCACCAGTGGGGGTACACTTTCTTTAAGCCTCCATTTCTGCCTCCTATGCTGGTACAAGCCCTACTTGTTATTTTTGGCATCCTTTGTTCCAGACACACGTTGGCCTTCCTGACCTTCTCCCTACATAAGCAGGCAGTGTCTCTGTACTCTTCCTAGGAAACCTGATCCTGCTTTCACTGCCTGTGCATTTTCTGCTTGCCTTTTAATTTCCCATTCAGGTTCTAACTTAGACACTCTGATCTTTTCCCTTTCCTATGGTTTTTATTCTATGGTGACGTATTGTAGAAGAGGTCATTGTTGTTATTAATATATATGGTTAAAAAATATCAGTTGCCTTAAACTGGAAATTGTAGCTGTAATATTTTATTTGAGCTACATCCCTCCTGATTTGTAACCTGCTCCAAGATGAGATTTAAGAATCTCATAGAAAGCAGATAAATTAGCACTTCTATGAACATCAGTATTTAACATTTTTCATTGTTATGAAATAGAATCATAGAATCATAGAATAGTTTGGGTTGGAAGGGACCTTAAAGATCATCGAGTTCCAACCCCCCT
>VZTY01016394.1:63781-77554 GCA_013400935.1 Turnix velox | reverse complement strand
TCTATGATTCTATGATTTTAAGGCAGAAAGAGAGCCTTTCTCTTTCTCAAGCAGCACCTCCAGAGCCCTCCCCTTTTCCACTGGATGTGCTGTGCTCCCATTCAGTCACAGAGCTGCAGTTGCAAAGCTGTACTTTTCTGTAAGGCCTTTCATGGCACAGCGTGCTGCTCTACAGCTCTGCTTTCTGCCCATGCTGAAATCCTGTGGAGAAAGCGGGAAAGGAGGTTCCCTTTGAAAACAAACAAAAAAAAACCCCAAGCAAGTGAATAAGATGTCTACTGACACCTCACCATGCCAGTGCTGCGTGTGTTTGCTGTCCCAGACAGCCCCCTGGCAGTACCACAGCCCAGTTGGCTAAAGCAGCCATGCAGCGAGCTGAACTGATTGCTTTCCTACCACCTTTCCTGAAGGTGGCATGGAGACAAAGTCTGCTGCCTCATCTATTGGACCATACCCTTCGAACCCAACGAGTGAGATGCCAAGAGCATCACTTCCCAGAAGACAGTGCCTGGGAGCTCCCCCACATTGTCCTCAGCCAGCCGGTGGGCTCTGGAGGCTGCCAGTATGACTTTGCCAGCACTCCACTTCTCCCCACTGAGCATCTTCAACCTGACATGGTGCCAGAATGGACAGATCTATAGCTCCCCAGCTGTGCTGAGGGGTAGCCTTTGAACTGGGAGCAGCAGCTGCCTAGGCTTCTCGCGCCTGGGGATGACTTGGCCACCAACTCCTGGCTGTGGTGTTACTCATTATCCCAGCTGCACGCATGGCTGGAGTTATGATGATTTCTACCAGCTTGAGGATAAAAGTCTAACTGTACAATTTCCTGCCCTTAAGGCCTTGGCTTTCCAGGATATTTCAAATGTGGACTTCTCATTTAAATGAATAAGAGAAATAAAGGCCTAAATCTCACTCAGATACTGGTTTGAGGCTCTTCTCATTGCTTTCCCTTAAGCTGGGATATTTAATAAACTCAGGCTTGTTCAGTTGCACTGCATAACCCAACTAAAACTGTAACTGAATGATAGTAGGATAGGGATCTGGAGAGCAATACCTAATTAGCAGTGGTGAGTTGGAAGATCTGANCACCTGGAATATTGTGTCCAGTTCTGGAGTCCTCAACACAGGAAGGATATTGAGCTATTGGAGAGGGTCCAGAGAAGGGCCACGAAGATGATCAAAGGGTTGGAGCAACTGCCCTATGAGGACAGGCTGAAGGAGTTGGGGTTGTTCAGCCTGGAGAAGAGAAGGCTCAGAGGGGACCTCATAGTAACTTATCAGTACCTGAGGGGGTCCTACAGAAAGGCAGGGGAAGGAATTTTTAACATAATATCGGATGGGAGGACTAGAAACAATGGATATAAATTAGAGGGGGATAGATTTAGACTAGACATAAGAAAGAAATTCTTTACAGTGAGGGGGGTGAAATACTGGAACAGGTTGCCCAGGGAGGTTGTGGATGCCCCATCTCTGGAGGTGTTCAAGACTAGGCTGGGAGTACCACAGCCCAGTTGGCTAAAGCAGCCATGCAGCGAGCTGAACTGATTGCTTTCCTACCACCTTTCCTGAAGGTGGCATGGAGACAAAGTCTGCTGCCTCATCTATTGGACCATACCCTTCGAACCCAACGAGTGAAATGCCAAGAGCATCACTTCCCAGAAGACAGTGCCTGGGAGCTCCCCCACATTGTCCTCAGCCAGCCGGTGGGCTCTGGAGGCTGCCAGTATGACTTTGCCAGCACTCCACTTCTCCCCACTGAGCATCTTCAACCTGACATGGTGCCAGAATGGACAGATCTATAGCTCCCCAGCTGTGCTGAGGGGTAGCCTTTGAACTGGGAGCAGCAGCTGTCTAGGCTTCTCGCGCCTGGGGATGACTTGGCCACCAACTCCTGGCTGTGGTGTTACTCATTATCCCAGCTGCACGCATGGCTGGAGTTATGATGATTTCTACCAGCTTGAGGATAAAAGTCTAACTGTACAATTTCCTGCCCTTAAGGCCTTGGCTTTCCAGGATATTTCAAATGTGGACTTCTCATTTAAATGAATAAGAGAAATAAAGGCCTAAATCTCACTCAGATACTGGTTTGAGGCTCTTCTCATTGCTTTCCCTTAAGCTGGGATATTTAATAAACTCAGGCTTGTTCAGTTGCACTGCATAACCCAACTAAAACTGTAACTGAATGATAGTAGGATAGGGATCTGGAGAGCAATACCTAATTAGCAGTGGTGAGTTGGAAGATCTGATAAGAAAAACAAAGCAGAAAGGGTTTTAGATGGTCTGCATCACAGGGAGGATTCCTGTTGTTTCCTACCCAAGAGGGAGGGTAATAAACCTCTTGCTGTGCTGGCTCATTAGGACTGGAATACATTGTGACTTAGGAAAAGAAAAGCAACTCTGACACTTTTAACTGATGAGGGTATTTTTAATGAGACTAGATGCCCTGACTTTCAAACATTCAATAGACTTGTGCAGGGTTGAGTGGAGGTTGCTTCATGATTACAATGATACTGCAAAGTAAATGCAGGCAAAGTAATGTAAAATCAGTCAGATGCTGTATTCTGAGTTACAGAGGAGTTATACTTGCAGACTTTATCTACTGAATATGGAAAATGGCTGATTTGGAGATAAAAAGGTGCTAAAAAAATTCCTTGGAGCTCCTTCTTAGGCTCACTTCTTTTTCACCTTGTACCTGCCATGCCAGGTTTCTGTGACTGCAGAGCTTGTTTGAATTCTGAGTTCTTAGTATTGGTTTTAATTTCAGTAATCAAGTTAATTTGTTTTTTGTCTTGTCTGTGATGTGCTAAAACAGAGCTACATGAAACCACCAGTTTTTAGTGGATGAATCTTACAAAAACTATCAACATTTGAAGTACTTAAATTTTCCAATAAGCAGATCAGAAACTTTGGTAACATTTAGGGTCCTGCTCATGATTACCTTGACAGTGAGACCTCTGAGTTAAAGCAGGCTAAATACAAACCAGAGAAGCTGGTGTCTGCACACTGCAGACTTCAAATAACAACTTAAAAATCTAGTCATCTAAGGTCCCTTTGAGATTTTACCTCATTTCGTCCAATTCAGGAATTCAATTTCTTGATTTGTACATATTTCTTCTTGAAGAAATAAGAAGCAAAGGGAGAAATTACTCCATTTATACCCTGGCATCTCACTGGACTCCAGGATCACTGGATGCAGTAATTTTTGATGACCCAGGAAGAGGTTTCTACAGAAGACTGACATTTCCCTCCTGTGCTTTCTGAAGTGGATAACACATGCCCTGGAGCCACTCTTTTGACATTTGTGCCACCTCCTGCACTGACAGAAGAAGACAATCTTTATTTTTGTGCAAGATCTACAGACAGGGCTTGCAGACAATATAAAGACCCACGTGCCCCAGGGGAAGAGGCAGAGAGCATTCTGGCCAGGAGATGAAACTCAGCATGAGCCAGCAGTGTGCACTCGCAGCCAAGAAGGCCAACCAAATCCTGGGTTGCATCAAGAGGAGTGTAACCAGCAGGTCAAGAGAGGTGATTTTACCCCTCTACTCAGCTCTGGTGAGACCCCACCTGGAATATTGCATCCAGTTCTGGAGCCCTCAACACAGGAAGGATATTGAGCTATTGGAGAGGGTCCAGAGAAGGGCCACGAAGATGATCAAAGGGTTGGAGCAACTGCCCTATGAGGACAGGCTGAAGGAGTTGGGGTTGTTCAGCCTGGAGAAGAGAAGGCTCAGAGGGGACCTCATAGTAACTTCTCAGTACCTGAGGGGGTCCTACAGAAAGGCAGGGGAAGGAATTTTTAACATAATATCGGATGGGAGGACTAGAAACAATGGATATAAATTAGAGGGGGATAGATTTAGACTAGACATAAGGAAGAAATTCTTTACAGTGAGGGTGGTGAAGCACTGGAACAGGTTGCCCAGGGAGGTTGTGGATGCCCCCTCTCTGGAGGTGTTCAAGACTAGGCTGGACAGGGCACTGGGCAGCCTGGTCTAGTGGGAGGTGTCCCTGCCTATGGCAGGGGGGTTGGAACTCGATGATCTTTAAGGTCCCTTCCAACCCAAACTATTCTATGATTCTATGGCTCAACAGTGGGACAGAGGACATTGACACAGAATGTAGAGAGTTTGTAACCAACAAACTACCTGCCCTTAGGTGTCTAGAGTGACTTCTAATTAAATGGTCACTTCTGGGAAATAACGTTTATGCTGGAGCCCATTCAACCTGGGAGGGCTTGAGGCATCCTGGCAGAAAGATGGGAAAAATACTGTTTTGCTGAGCAGATCAGATGGGATCCCACCACACAGGCAACTCCCATGGAGCAGGCAGATTGCCAGCAGCCCCATATCCCCCACTTCCATGCACCTTGGGGAGAGTAGAGCCCTCACCTTCCAAACTCTGATGTTGCAGAAGGTCACGTTTGAAGACTGTATTTGGGGAACAAAAGCTTCCCTATACCTTGACAGCAGGGCTGGCTTCAAAGCCCTCGTTCAAACAGAGCTGTGTTTATCGAATTCCTCTGTGCTGAGTAGACATGCCTGAGATTTTAATTCTTTCATAACTGTGAAACACTTGGTCTTATTTCTATTTGAAGCATCAGGATGGGAACGATTTGATGTTTTTGCAAATTATGGTGTGTTTAGATCAAGACTGAGTAAAAATCAAGTATGTGAAACTGAGGAGAACAACTCGGAAGGGGGGAAATCTCTTCTCCCCAGTGGCCTGTTTTGTGACAAAGTGTGTCATAAAATCTCAGAGATGGAATAAAAAAACCCACATACTGCTTTTGATAACTACTCACCCTCAGGCTTTCAGAACAGATGGGAGCACTAAACACCAAAATTCTTCAGCTTACAAACTGGCAAAAGGCCCGGCAGCGCTGCTAACAGAAGGAGTTGTATGAGCTCTTCATTATTTACAAATTGAAAATCTTCTGGAAAGAATTATTATAATGTGTAGGACATGATCCCAGGTGTTGGCAAAATGTATTAGTAACATGAGTTATTGATCCTAGGGATTAAATTGGAGTTTGGAAGGCTAAAGTGTGATGTTGTCTAATGTATCAGGAACTTTACTTCTAATGGGAAGTTGTTTACACCTGTTGCAAGTGCTTTAGTTAATACATGAATGTTGGTCTTTCCACAAGGGAATTTGCCAGCCATTCCTCTCCAGCTTTGCCTGTGGAAATCAGCCCTGGGCTAGAAGCAGGATTATACCATCACTGCCACTTGTCTGAAAAGCTACATCTACTTCAGCTCCTATTTTTTTGCCAAACGTAATCTTTTGGTGCCAAATGTCTCACTGGGGCAACTTCCTGAAAATAATTCAAAACTTAGAAATCTCTTTATTAAAAGAATATTTGAAGAGGAGGGGTTTTTATTTTGCTTCTAGCTGCTTTCAAAGCAGTTTATCTTTAAGGATCCGACTGCCTCATATCCAACTAGATCTGCATATGTACTGTTGCCACTGTATCAGACCATCAAACAGTAGTTTGAAGCACTGGAAATCAAATGGTGGGAACAGAGGACTCAGCTATACATAATTTCACAAAACTAAGGCATTCTAAGTTCTGATGCTGGTGGGAGCCAGGAGCTGCCAATTTAGGCATCCATGAGGCAGTGAGATCTGCTGGGAGGGGAGGAGGAAATAACATGCAGACGTTTCCTGCTTTGCAAGGAGTTTCTGCCAACATGCTTCATCTCTAATTCGGGAAAGGGAGGCTGCCATCTGGCATACCAGCTTTGAAGGGAGTGTGCCCACTGTTCATATTGCAGGTGGCAGCTCCATCAGGACAGGGCAGCAGGAAACAGCCAGGCACAAATTAAATGAGTGGTGGCTTCCTTCTTGCTAGATAGTGTCCTTCCCCATGGGGTACCCATCAGTCAGAAAGGGATGCATCTGTCTCTGAAATACCTTTCTCGTTAAACTTTCACTGGCACTTCTATTGTTTCCCTTAAATGTTTTGGTGTTGTCATATTGTTTTGTTGAAAAATTCCTGTCCGACTCTGTTCAGTATCCCTTCCTTCAGTAAGCTGTCAGCACTCTTTGATTTGCCAGGCTTATGGCAGTCATATAACAAGGCAACTTTCAATATGAATCAGTGATATATAATTGTCTCCCAGAGGATCCAAGTGATGGAAATCCCTGTTATTGGTTATTATTGTACAAGTGGGAATGTAATGCTGGGAAAGAGATCATCTTTCCAGTCTCACTGTAGTAAACAGAGCCCCTTCTTTGTTCCTCTGAAGCCACTAATTGCAATGGCAGTTATGTTCAGGCTCCAGTTTTGGGACCATCCACACAGGGAGACTGTCTGAAGCATTCGAATTACTCTGCAAGCTTGAGTTTTTTCCTGTTTCAAGTCACAACAAGATCTCCAGAAGGCAGTCAGACTGAGATTATTTCTGCAATGCATTTCAGGAATATCCAGACCAGCTTTTAGCCAAGAAGTAATAGCTGTCTTTTTTTTTTTTTCTTTTTTTTCCCTCAGGAGTTGTGCAAGTTTCATCTGAAGCCTGCTGTTTCTGTGCCATGCTTGGAAAGCTAATAGCAGGAAGGAGGCTCAGGCACCATATCTTTGGGTTGCAGCAAAGGTGGTGTATTTGTTCAGCTGTGCACGTGAAAGTGGGCAGGTTCCTCCCCCTGCTGAGGAGTTCAGTAGATCACTCACTGTTTTATTCTCTACACTGCATTTGGGTTTGCAAGAAATCTTAGATCCCTGCTCCTGCCAGCTTGCCTGTATGAGGCATCAATAACAAGGGACATCAATAAAAAGTCAGGACACCTTCCATGCATTTGCACTTCTAGTCTCGTCAGATCTTTTTTAAATAAGCACAGTTTGACCAATGCTCTAACTAGGAAAATTCTGAGGGACAAAAATTATTGGTTCTGTTCAGCACGGGTATCTATGATTTATCTACAGCTATCTACTGGCAAGTCCTGTGGCAGCTGAGACATGCTACTCCCTTCTCCCCTATCCTTCTGCAATATTCTTCATTAGCTTAATTCTTTAAATAAATATTTTTCTTTCCCATAGTTTTGAATGCAATCGTCAATCACCTGCCAAGTGGTTAACAGCTTGAGCCCACATCCTGAGACCTGTGAAAGCGAAAGGCACTGGCCCTGCCTGCCCTCACACCTGCCACAGGCAGGCACGTGAGAAACCATGAAAACAGAGAGGTCTTTATTGAGGAATAGGGGACATAGTTGTCAATCAAGAAAAACACATCACTATTGCATTTGGAAATAGAGTTGAGTGCCTGTTCTTCCATTCCAGCAATTGTGAGTGGCCTCCCAGCTCCTACCTTCACTGACAGTAAAATCACAGAATCACACAGAATCACAGAATGACCTGGGTTGGAAGGGACCTCAAGGATCATGTAGTTCCAACCCCCCTGCCTAGCAGGGCCACCAAACAAACACATTTACTAGAGCAGGTTGCCCAGGGCCCCGTCCAACCTGGCCTTGAACACCTCCAAGGACAGGGCATCCACAACCTCCCTCGGCAGCCTGTTCCAGGACCTAACCACTCTCCTAGTAAAGAACTTCCCCCTAACATCCAACCTAAATCTTCCCTCCTTCAACTTGGATCCATTTCCCCTAGTCCTGCTATTGTCAGCCCTTTCGAAGAGTTTACTCCCTTCCTGGGTGTAGGTTCCCTTCAGGTATTGAAATGATCCCTCCTACCAATGTCCTCCCAAGGGAGAGGATGCAGAACCCCAGAGTGGTCATGACAGCTACAAGAGAAGCTGCTTGCCTCTATGTATGACATCTTGGGGTCCATCTGTTCTCTCAGGACATAAGTTCATGGACAGCAATAATGACTTCAAGTAGTGTTACCAAACATGAATAAATAGTTCATGCAAATGCAACCTCATTGAGGCACCTCTCCAGGTAAAAAAAAAACAGTTTTAAGATGGTGATTTGCATCATAGGAACAGCATGAATTTGTTTAGAAGAGGATTTTGGTGTTTTGTAACATGTTTTCCTCCTGGTAGTGAGCAGATACTGAACTGTTTCACCTTCTCTGAAAAGAGATAACAGCCATGGACTGCTCAGATCCAAGACCAAAAGCAATCCAATGGCTGAACTGCCATGGAGTTGGGGAGGAGCATGTATATGCCTCCATACATGCACGGATCCAGATCAGGCAGGAGACTGCCAGAGCTTTCTTTAAATGATTTCAGCAGAGTGTTTTGATTTCTACAGTCTGACACATTCCAGCCATTTAATGAGAATCTGGGGATTTTTATTGAGCTCACATTTAGGGAACTGAGCAGACTGTTTTCCTGTGGGAACATCAGTCCTGTGCCTTGCATGGAAATGGCATGAAGTTGCCCTTAACTTTTTTTATTTACTTTTTAAAATCTTGCAGAATACAGGGAAGTGAAACAAGGTGATATATAACTAACTTTAAAAATGGGAAATTCTTTTTAAAGGCTTCACATTGAAATGCGTGCCTGAAACCCACTGTTGCATGAGCTAATATCAGGCAAGTCAAAGCAATCAGCTATGAGTATAGACAAATTTCTGTTTAAAATATGAAATCCACTCTGCAATCAAGAACATCTCTGTGAGGCTATTTTTCAGGATCTTACCATGCTGCACTATGACAAATTGATTTCAGTATCATTGAAATGACATTTGATTTGGCCAGGTACCAGCAGCATTCAAGAAGTTATAATGTCTAGGGAAAAATTTATGATTTCCAGGATGATGACCTTGTCTCTATCACCTGCACAACCATGAATTTTAGGTCAGTGGCTCCTGATTGTTTTATAAGAAAGGCTCACTTGCAAAAAATTATAGCATTATATGCCTTTCTCTCCACCTCAAAAGTCCTGCTTCTTTTCCTCCTGCCACTTGTCCTTAGTGCTGCCATCCACCACCACCCTCCTCTTCTCTGTCCACCCAGTATATACAGAACTTTTCTAATGATGATGGTGGAGATGTCTAAAGTTTGGAACAGGATTAACTGACCATTTTATTTCACTAATACATACTGTAAGTTTGTATAACAGCAGAGATTCATGCTTATTTTCAGCAGCTTCATGTGAAATATGGGGTTTAACCCTCTAAACTCATATGATGTTTATAAAAATACCTCTTAAAGTTCTCTTTTAGATCCTTCTATTATTAATTTGGCTCACCTTTCACTTGTGCACTTTAATAAAACGTCATTCCTTTGTGAAGAAACATCTTGACTGCAGCTGAACTGAAGCCTGTTGGCAAGTACAAGGAAAGGTTTATTGTATGAACCCTATGGCCAACAGGCAAACCCACAAGACCTACTGTCACAGGCTGAGTTCAATCAAGGCATGTTCTTAAAATTGCCATCTCGGGTTTAATGGAGACATTAATTTTGTCAACTGAATTGGTAGCGGCACCCAGTGGCTAAAACACAGACTGCAAATTTCACTGGCTACAAAATTTCCCAACTCCCCAGTTCATCGGGTAAAAGGCCTCAAAATAAGCTCAGAGAGATCCTAGTGGGGGGGAAAAGGTTTCCAGCCTCCCTCAGGAGCACTAAAAGACTTAGCCATTGAGGTATCTAGTTACCCGTGGAATACATCCTTTTTCACTAGAGCAGCTTAATATATATATTTTCCTAACACTATTTTCCTGTTGCAATGGCCACAGTTGCCATGGGAGGGTTATATAACAATTTGTTGGAAGGGATATGATCCACATAATTGCAAATAGGAAGCAAAATATCTGCAGTGAGCTCCTGGCTATAAATAGTCTATGCCATAAAACACCATAGTATTTCCTACCTTTGACATCATAAGTATTTCTATTTTCAGATGTTATATATAAGTATACATGTATGTTTGTGCATGCATTCACACACAGAGGCAGTATTTTGTAGGAGAACAAATAAGTGAGCCTGGAGCACCAGCTCCACAAATCCACTATGTGCTGGTCCATGTCACTCCCTATTTAAAAGCTGACATGACACTGTGTAGTACCAGTGCTTTGTGAATCGGTGTTTGTGGAGGAAAAGACACCCTTAATACTGTCCCCCCTGAATGCATCCACCCCACATAGGCACGAGGGCAGGTGACACTGGTGCTCACCTGAAGGCTTCATCCCCTACTCTGGGTAACAGGAGAAGCAATGGCACAGGCTGTGACCGAAGTTAACTGGAGATGCATTAATCATCCCCTAAGGGCATATAAGAAGGCTTCTGCTGTTGTATCCCCCTTCCTGCTGGAAAAAGCTCTCAGCCTCTTCCCTGAGATGTGGGTTTCTCACTGCATGGCCTTGGACTTTTGGGCTAAGCACTGGAACCCTTTTAGAAACCCTGGGGTGGACAGTGGGATGCAGTAGAGGGGCATCTACGCTGACAACAGCAGCCAGGAATATCTTGCAGTAATAATGAATGTATTTGTGAATACTCAGTCAAAGCTCCTAGTGCACCACATAAAAGCAAAACAACATTTTCAAGGCAGTGTAAGATCAGTACTAATATGAAAACCAGAAACACACCTTTCACTTGAGATAATGAGCACAGGTGGCATGAGGTTCAGGCAGTTACAAATATGTGGCTGGCCGTGGTTGTTCTGAGAAATAATCTGGAGTGTGGGAAGCTGAGAAGGTAAAAATAGAACAGGAAAAAAAAGGAAAAAGCTGATGGAGAGGCAGTGAGAGTGAGCCCTTGCTGAGTACTCATCACAGCCCAGCCCTCGCCTGCCGGCTTGTGGTCGTAACTACAGATCACCGCTGCCGGCGCAAAGCCATCCGTGAAACTGCCAAGCACACTCACAGAAAGGTTTTAAAAACTGCACCAGCAGGGGCCAAGTTTTCTGTCNACTGCCAAGCACACTCACAGAAAGAGGTTTTAAAACCTGCACCAAGTTTTCTGGGCCTTGTGCACCAGGGTAAACGCCTGGTAAGACAGTTTTCAAACTGTTTTCAAGTTGTTTCTTGGTATAATTCTCCCTCCTACCCTGCCACACTTGAATCACAGGAGAAAAGCATACCTACTGCTCAACTAGTTAAAGTTGGGATTCTCACTTTGATGAGTTGCTTCTCCTTTGGGAACTACTGTCTGAGGGAACATCCTGACATAAAAATGCTCACTTCTATGTGGAAGATGTTGGAGTTAGCAAGAAGCAAACAGCTGGAAACATCCAGGGGCATCTACGACACCCCTCTTCTAGGGTTTCCTCTATCCACTTCAGAAGCAATGGACCTCAACCACCCACCTTCAGGAGGCTGGAACAAGAGGTGGATACACTGGAGGTTTCTTCCTTTTCACTCCCCAGCTGCTGGGCAGACAGGATGGGACAAGAAATCTTTAGCTGTAGATTCATACATAGACAGAGAAGTGTGCCTCAGCTCATCCACCTAAACTCTGCCCGTGTGGCTAAGGAAGCACAGGAATCATCACGGGAGGCAGAGGACTCTTAAAAAAAGGAGAGGCAAAAATATCTTGAGAATTATTTACTCATAATTATTCTTTCATTATGTGAAAGAGGATGGGCTAGAGGACCTCTTAAAGTTCTGCTCAGCCCCATTTACTATGATTTCTAGTAGTGATTGAAATTTTTAGTCTCTAGAAATCTTTTATCAACATGAAGGGAATTTCTACACTGATTACAATACCGAACATCACAAAAGGCAGAGGAACAAAAAACTCCAGTACACCAGGAGCAGTGATACTTCCTCATAGTAAATGTAAAGCCTTATTCTGTCTTAAATCCTTTAAGGGTTGTGGTTAGTTTCAAAAGTACTGTTTGAGACATGAAATAAAGCATCTAAACTTGAAAGAGGATCCACACCCCTTTTTCAGGCTTCAGTAACTCCAGTCTTTCCTACCTGAGATTATTGTTTTAATAAATATGTATCAGTGAGATATTTTCTCATCAATTTTCCCAGGTAATCCTTTGAAAACGTTCTGCTTGCAGAAAGTTTACCTTATTTTGCCTTGCTAACGTTTAGTGGCCTCTGCGGACACTAAGGAAAACTGTGTCACACTAGGAGGGACCTTCACTTTCCTTGCAGTGGTATCAGGGAGGTCACCACCTCCAGAGCTTCTTTCCTAATGCCTGTAAAATGCAGGATGTTCCAAAAACATAAGAGAGTGAGAATGCCCTTCCCCACTCCCCTCTAGGAAAAAAAAAATCGTTTGAAGGGAGAGAAGGAATGATAAGTAAAAGGCACTGTGAGAGAATGAGAGACAAAAGCAAATGCCATCCTAGCATCATAGAGAATATTATTGGCCCGAGTTTGGGATGAAGATACAAAACATGAATGCATAACAAATCTTCCCCAATAAATGGCATCATGCACCCATGCGTTCCCCTTACAGTTATTCATTATTCCTGTCTGCTCAGGCCCAATTATTTTCAGCAAGACAGAGTCAGAATATCAATCACAAAATTGGTGGGACGTTGTGGATCTACCCAGGCATGACCAATTCTGCCTATCATACCAATGTAACTTTTCTTAACTACAGCCCACTGGTTGACCCTTTTGGACTTTTACTCACCTGACATTTGCTAATGTCAGATCTGAACCTTACTCACTGTAGTTTTCCTGTCATGCAATCAACCACAGACAAGGGGAACAAGCAGTTTCCTTTCTTGTTGCAAGGCTGGAGAACATGGCAACACTTCTCTGTTTACCTTTTTATCTTTTCCTCTAGAGAAAAATAAATTCAAACCGATTCTAATTAATCCAGACTTGTCTTCAAAGGCCTGTTCTGTCTTTTTTTTTGGTTGCTTTCTACTGATTCTCCTCCTCCTTGAAGGGTAATGGCCAAAAGCAGACCAACACATCAGCTGCAGCCTTTCCACTGCTGAGCAGAGCAAAAGGATTGCTTAACCCTCTTGCAGACAGTATTTCTGCTTATGCAGAAGTTTCATCTCCAACTGATTTTAGCACAAATATGTGATGCTGTTGCCCCATACCCAACATGTGACAGGATCCTTTTCTGTTAAACTGTGGGTTACCTTGTTTCTCCCAGTCTTGTGCCTACTACGTTGGTTGTTTCAGTTGCATGTGGAATCTTCTACTTTCAAGGAACTTGCATCATCAATCTAGCCATGGGTTTTACATCCAAAAAAATTATGCGTCTTTTTCATTTCCTTTATTGAATTACATTCCATTTTTCCCCCCAGGCCACTTCTCCAATTTGTAATGATCATTTTGAATTATGTTTGAAATGTTTGAAGCCCCTCCCAGCCTGGTGGCTGCCAACACTCACTGCAAACAATGACCCCAGGAGACTTCAGAACACAGTTGCTAAATATTGCCTGTTTGTGGAGCTGCATCAATGACGGGTCAGTTTTGCAAAGTATTTTCCTTAGCCTGGATTAAGAGATCTCACAATAGATCATTTGGTGAATTAATGACTATAGAATCTATGAGATAAAATGATAAGTATATAGAGGCAATTGACAGACATTGATTATGCAGACAAAGTAGCCATTTAAAAGTAGCCATTTAAATTTCTTTTCTTTTAATTCAGACTAAATATTCTCCTCTGTTTCAGAACCTCCTTTGGGATAAACTGATACTGCTTCATCGACCACAAACTTGTGGCATTTTATACCAGCTGAGGACCTGCCTTTTTTATACTTCATCAGAAATGTTAAAAGCAACATAGTGTTCACAGAAAGTAAAAATAAAATGTATCTGGTATCTTTTCTTAAGTCATGAAATGTTTAAAAGCATGGAAGGTTTAAAAGCAGGGAAGGAGGGAAGGAGGGAAGGAAGGGTGGAAGGAAGGAAGGAAGGAAGGAAGGAAGGAAGGAAGGAAGGAAG
>VZTY01016394.1:0-53339 GCA_013400935.1 Turnix velox | reverse complement strand
GGTGGCAGCTGCCTCTACGAGCTGCGGCCCGAGCTGCGGCTCCGCCGCCGTGTGTTGCCAGCCACAGCGGAGCAGGGCTGCGGGGAGCCCCCCGGCGTCCGCAGCAACCTGCTGCTACCCTACCAGGAGGCCAGCGGGGTGGGCGTTCTGCTGGCCGGCTGGACCCAGAAGGACGGCACCTGCGAGGTGTGGGAGCAGCCGAGCTACCGGCAGCGCTTGAACCGCAGCGAGGTGGTCAGCTGCCTCCCCGACGGCTCCACCGCTGGCGTCATCTTCCAGCTGGCCGGCACCTGGTACCTGGCCGTAGCGGCCACCTACTCGGCTAGCCCCTACAGGACCCGCCTGGACTGCGAGCCCTCCCAGTCGGACGAGGCCACTGTCATCACGGTGCGCAGCGTGGCAGACCTGGTGTCCAAGGAGGAGCTGGGCATCATCAAGCGCAGGAATGAGCCTTTGCACTTCGTTGATGCTCTCCAGTGGGGGGATCACTTCTTCTTTCCCTACTACACACTGAGGGCCAAGCAGGCGAACAGTTACACGGAGCCACCGAGCATGGCTGTCCTGCGCCAGCTGCGCTCCTTTGAAGGTGGCCTGACTTTGAAAGGGCACGTGTATTTGGAGTGCGGGTGCAGGAGCCTCATCGTTTCCTCCAGCCTTGTCCGCCAGGGCAAGCAGGGCTGGTGGGTAGGTGTTTTCCGCCACAGCCGCGACCCCAAGGCCTTGAACAACAAGGCCTGGGATGACACCGCCATCTGCATCTTTGGGATGGAGGAGGTGAAGGAGCAAGCCTGTGCCATCACGCACTTCAACGTAAACGGGGAGAGCTGTGTAAGTCTAGGCAGTCATTTTGCTAAGCTTTCATCCTGTAAGCTGTTGTGGACACTGTTGTTGTCATGACTGGTGTCACTGTGCATGACTTGGTGGGGTGTCTGTGAGCTGATGGCACATGAAGTGCACAGGGAACTTCAGAGCCTTGCCAGGCTTTGCACACTCGCCCTGGCTGGCTCTGTCAACCCTAAACATTTCTGCAATACTTTATGCTTCTAAAAACCTTGTTCCTTGCCAGAGGCTGGAGTGTTGTTCCCCCAGACATCTCATGAAAGACTTATCTGAGGGAACACCTGAGGGCACCTGAGTCTCAGGCTCCTTGCTCCGTGTTCCCTTTTCTGACATGGATTAGTCCTACTTGATTGTATTTTCCATGCAGCCTAGATAAAGCATCTCCTACCTTATTCTGTGCATTCACATCTCATGTCATTGCAGCTACATCAGAAACAAACAAAAGCCGATCAAATTGACTCCTGTGCACTGGGCTGTGTGCCTTGTTATCCACATCGCTCGCTAGTTATTTATGGTTGCTTGTTCAGTGGTAGGTGTTTCCCAAGCCTCCCAGGACTGGCTTTACTCAAGACAGCCATCCTACCCCAAACCTGTGTGTGCAGCAGACAGGAGTAGGCGATATGTCTTTGTTGTTGCAGTGGTTATGCTTTAACAGGCAGTGGTATCCCATGGAGATCCCCTGGTCACCTGCTTCTCTAACTCTTTCTTCAGCTTCTTCTTCCTTTTGAGTTTGAGCTGTCCACACGGAGGATGGGATGGGTAAAGCTGCTGGTGTTGCTGTGGCCTCGGTAGCTAATAAAGAAATGAACTAAAGGTGTAATTAGGAAGCTAAAAATGTAATTCAAGAGAAGGTGCTTTTGCAAGGCACTTCCATGCTTTTAAGTCACACTCAGAAGTCTTTTCATAGCTGTGACAGAAGGTACAACACTGAATGAAAAGTATCAAGGACAACCACAGGGGATCAAGCAAGCCATCATAAAGCAAGCCCTGGCCTTTTGCAGCTGCTTCTCAACCCAGGGACTTCACAGCGTAACCCCTGAATCCTTTCTGTGTTGTGATGGGAGCTGGTTGCAAACTCCTTGGAAGAAGTGCAGTATTTTTGCTGTAGTTACTTGGCTTCCCAAAATCTGTCCCGTAGCAGAGCACAGTGCTGAGATTCCTTCCAGATGGAGACTACTGGAGGAGATGTGTGATTCAATCTGCTCATCTCCCTACTGAGCTGTGAGACTATTGCCAGTGCTGGAGAATGTAGTTGCGAATGAGAACCTCATATGTGGGGGAAACAACTGTGTTGAAGTAAACAGTGAAACTTCCGCTGCAGAGCTAGACCCAGTCCTTTGATTTCCAGTGTCAGTTTATAGCTTACTGTAGGATTTCTGTGCTCTCACAAGACAAACTTGATGAATAAATTTGAAATCACACCCTCATTCTGAAATACCTGTTTGCTATTTGGATCTTTTTTTAAATTCCTAATTACTCTTGGAGTGTCTTCGTGAGATGCTTTCTGAGCCTGCAATTCAAGAGACCTCCCTGAGCAGAAAACCCTTCATAAATAGTTTCAAAAGTTCCGTGCTAGAAATTCTGGAAGACTCTTGTGGATTTTGTAGAGTAACGGAATGCAGGTGAGGTCAGGCAGGTATTTCTGCCTGACTCATCTTCCTCTCAGTCTCCCAATTCCCCATTGCTGAATATGAAAAATCAACAATCCACTTGTTTAAGGATTGGTCTGAATCACATCAGACTACTGTTGACTCCAGAGTTACTTTTGTGCCCCAGAAAGCTTATTACTCCTGGAAATGTGGATTACATTTGTGTACAATGCTGAGTAAGTCCAACTTCAAAATTTACTAGGAGGATTGTTTGCTTAACATTATGTCCATAGCTGTGGTGATGTTATTAATCCTGGTATTTTAACACAACAATAAATACAGTTCACCAGTGACAGGAATGTGGTATTTTAATATTTTGTGAGATAGCAGGACATTTGGGTGTTGTGTAGCAGCATGACCTGTAACGTTATATGGCTAATTATGTTCCTATTTTAAGCCAATTATATGTGTTTGTGATGTATAAACATAGAAATAAGTGCATGTAGTTCAGCTGTGATATGTTTTTTATACTACAGAAGGTTAGGCTAGGCAATTGCAGAGTAAGTTTGGAGATGACAGGCCCATATGCTGCTTCTTCTGGTTTGTAGTCCAGATCCTTCTACTGTCTCTCACCAAGTCATGGGATTCCCTGCAAATGTGGAATGTGCTGTATTTGGGCTCAGAAGTGGGTGAGCTTCAGAGCTGGCAGGAAGATGGTGCAGAGCATGTCCATCAACTTGCAGCGTGTGAGAGAAGTGTGTGTAAGTGTGTACTAGCAGTGGCTGTGGCCCAAAAAAGGGATGCCTCATAGCATAGAGACATCACAAGCACTTTGCAGTATGATGGATAGGAACAGCAGTGAGCAGCATTTATTAACATGTGTCTTAATGCCCAGTCTTTTAAAGGCAGTGGTGGTACTGAGGAAATTAATGTGTTACAGGACTGTGATTGCCTGGAGTGCAAAACCTGTATGGTGTTTATAACAGGTGAACTATGCTGAACCCTGGAGGTGAACCAGCTTGTCATGTTGTAGGGTGCTGTGTGTCTTGGTTGTCTTTGCAGGGTACACTTAAACACTGGAACTTAGGGGTGATGTAATGAGGTGCACAAATCACAGACTCAGTATATGAAGGAATGGAATATACATATTTTTCCATTTTTGCAGGAATACAATTTATAGTTAAAATATGCACTAGGGACTAGTGTCATTTTGTTTTCCCTTCAGATTTTTGTCATTACTCTGGTTAGGTTAGGCAAGACATCCTCTTGCCTCTGCACTCACAGCTGCTTGTATTTGCACTTTTTTGGCGCTGATGCTTCTCAGTATTACATCACAAGAAGAACTTAGCCGAAGGTATCTGTGATCCTGAATTCCCTGCTATATTCCTGCTGCATGTTTTGCTTTGAACTCATTCCTGTAAGGTATTGAGCTTTCTGGCCCTAACGCAGTACAGCACTTAAGGGCACATTTAACATTAGATATATAAGTAGTTCCATCATCTGTGAGGGAGCTGCCTATGCATTTAAAGTTAAGCATGAACTTGAGTATTTCACTGGATTGGAACCAAATTGCTCCACATCCTGTAGGGTTGAATTGTAGGTGTCTAATGTCCTTAACCTTCCATTGCTACTTAGATCAGAGTTGGTATTTGTATTAAGTTTTAGTGTTATTGGAATCTGCCATTCACAATTATTAAGAACCTTGCTTACCAACTTTACCAAAAAGTGCATGACTGCTACAAATTCTGTTTATTCCCTCTTACAAGAACTAGCAAATTCTGGGTTTGTTTTGTGTAGTGGCATGCACAAAGCATTTTGTCCTAGTTGTGTGTTTATTCTGGATAAATATAATACTGGATTTACACAGATACGATCTAATAAGCAAGATACCAGTGGTGTCTTAGAGGAAACTACTCTGAAAATGTGTTGTAGTTTTACATTGATCTTGTCTTTTTTTCCAGCCATGTATCTCTTAGTATATACTTGTATATGCTGTTGAGGTGTATGGGTTAATGGACTTGCTAGCATGAGCTGCCTGTACTTCTTCAGAATTCCCCTTAATTTATACCTGTAAGCTTACCAAGTCTCAGTCTCTTCTTCTTATCGTAAACCTGACTGATCCACAAACATTTTTGATGGAGTGTAATTATGAAATAGAAGCTCTGTAGCCAGTGCATAGGAGGAATGTTGGATTTGTCTCAGACTTGTGCCAACAGCTAGTGAACTTCAAGACAGCATTTCCTTCTGTTCTGTGGCTGAACAGGAGCTACTAGAGTCTCAGATCTCTCCCAGAGATCCCAGGATCTTGTGGGTCACAGCTTGAAGAAGTGCCCAAATTAAAGAACATCAACAAGAGAGAGTTGCATGATGATTCTGTGTTTCCTAACCACAGTGACAAATCTGGAAATGAGGTGTGCTATTAAAACAGCTGCATGGGGAGAAAAGGATTCCACAGGTTTTCATAGAGAAAACTGAAAAATGTTAGGTATATACCTGTAGGACAGAGAGGAGTTTCTGTAGTTTATACTGAGGTGTTTATGATGTGCAAGGGCTAAGTAGCTGTGTTAGCTACTGAATGCTATCTTGGCTGGATTTTAATCTGATATTTAATGTAAGTAAAGACACATAACAGCCTGTTCTTTGATTTTTTTTGCATTTTTCAGCGGGTGATAAATATGTGGGTTGGTATATATCCCTTAATTTATCTAACATGATTTGGAATTGTAGGACATATCCTAGATGGTGCTACTGAAATTAGATTTTGAAGTCAACAGAGTCACATCAGTTTAATTGTGGCCATTAATTTGCAGTAATGACATTTGAATTTGTCTGATAACTAATTCCAAAATGATTCATGGCCTTTTATTTAAGAAAAAAATTTCAGACTTCTAAATATCATTTGGTATAAAAATTGATCCTGTGATTAATCTTCTGGTAGTAAAGTCATCTTAAGTGTACTGCCGGGCTGCTAGTATTTGATGTTTGACAGATTAACATTAACATTTTGGAGTGAATGTTTCTGTCTGGTTACAGTACAGTGGGTTCTCAGTTCATCTCTGTTTGGTGTGGGAAGTAAGCCATAGGGCATTGTAAACTCTGTCATCATCAGTAAGAAAAAAAGTTACTTTTAGTCATCTGGCTTCACTAGGTGTTAGTAGTGGAAAATTTTGAGAGCCTGGGCCGTTGAACATAGGATTCACTTTCTTGGGATCACAGAATCATTCAGGTTGGAAGAAACCTCAAAGGAGGTACCCAGTCCAGCCTCCCCACAGAGCAGGGTCAGTTTCTGAGATCGAAGAAGGTTGCTGTGGGCTCTGTCCTGTTGTGCCTTGTAACCTCTTGGGGATGGAGACTGTGCAACTTGTCTGGACAACCTGTTCTGCTTAATTGTTCTCATACTGATGTGGTTTTTTTATCTCCTGTGCACTAGAAGCCTCCACTGATTTACTCTGTGTCATTGTAGCTTGCTCTGCATACACCTCAGTCAAGAGCCTAGCTCTGTTTCTTTGCATTTGTCCTTGATTAATTTCTTGGGGTTCCTGTAGGTCCATTTCTACAGCTTGTGTAGACCCCTCTGAATGTCAGCCCTGCATCCAAGCATGATGACTCATCTTGATGTCATCCTCAAGCTTAACCCAGAGTCTTTCAGTGTCTTCCTTCAGGTCATTGGTAAAGATAGGAGCAGGCCACATCCCAGGGTAGGTTCTCTGAGGATCTCCATCTAGACCACTATTTAGATAGAGTAAAAACCATTAACCAATACCCTTTGAGCTTGATGATTCAGTTTTCCACCCTTCCAGTAGTCCCCCTGTCTAAAGTGTAACATCTCAACTTGGGTACAAGGATGCTGTTGGAAAAGATGACAAGAGCCTTGCTGAAGTCAGTGACATCTACTGTTCTTTCCTACTCTCCAAGTCACATCATTTCATCACAGAAGGCAGTCAGGTGAGTCAAGGCATGATTTGTCCTTAGGAATCCATGATGGCTTTTCCCAGTAATTTTTTTCTTGGTTTTGTAATTAGAAATGTCTTCCAAGAGGATTTGTTCCATGATTTTTTGAGATAAAAAGTGAGACTGACCAATATGTAGTTCTTCAGGTCATCCTTCTTGTCTTCTTTTGAAGGTGGGAGCAGAATGTGCCTTTATTCAGTTGTTGAAGACTTCTCCTGATCCCTGCAACTTTAGAAATATGAAAGAATGGCCTTGCAGTGTCATCAGACTGTCTCTCAGTATCTTCCTACAGATCCCATGTGTTTCCTCTGGGACTTCTGTACTTCTGTAACCTGAGATTTCTTAAGAGATTCCTGGCTTAATCCTATTCCAGTACTGGTAGTTTCTCTCCTCTTTGAACTCTGTAGGGGCAAAGGACCACAAGATCTTGCTGGTGAAGTCAGAGACCTATTTGCATCCACAGTCAATAGATCACCTGGCCCACATTGTTTGTTTGTTGCTCATTTGGAGGTAGAAGCTTTTCTTGTGGTCAATTTCAACACCAGGTGAGCTTGAGCTTTCCTAACACCATCCCCACATGTCCAGGCAGTTTCTCCTTGCTTGCTTTTTCCTGCTTCCACCTCCTCTATACTATTGCATTGTTGTTCAATCATGTTCCTTGCTTAGCTGGGGGACACCTCCTGAAACATCTGCTTGTTTTCCTGAGTTTTATGCTTCAAGAAGGTTGTACTGAGAGCCCTACTAGCTTTTCTGGGCTGCATTTCCCTCCAGAGCTCATGAGGCACCCAACTAACTAGTTCTTTGGACAAGCTGAAGCTTTATCTCTGGCTTTGTACTCTGCTGTTCTTTCTTCACTGCCCTCAAGATCCTGAACTCAAGTTATTTCATAGTTCACCACAGTGAGGGCTGCCATTGATTATTACATCTCCAATTGGTTCTTGCTTGTTTGTGAGTAGCAAATCCAGAAAAATATCACCCTTCATTGACCTCATAGGATTAGCAAAACCTGGCGTCCAGTCTCCTTCACTTTGCCACCAAAGTTCTGTAGCCCTGATCTGCACCAAACAACATCTTTGGCTGTGCATCATTGGGTAGTGGTCCAAGGAGTGAAAAATAATTTGCAGTTTCTCTGTGAGGTAATGGATTGTGAGCCCTAAAATCCCAAAAGAAACATGATGGTTTACAGCATGATGTAAACCATGCAGCTGTGTGCCTTCATCCTTCACAGAAGGGACTCTCCCAACTTCAGTCACCCTCTTGCTTTCTCCTAATGCTGTGTTCAAGCTCAGTTGGTTTCAATGTCTTCCTTAATGGAGCTTATTCTCCCTCACTTGTTACTAAGATGATTCTGTAAACTCAGATCTAAGAGCAGTGAAGGAGTGTTTCTACTGCTGCAAGAAGTCACAAATTTCTAGCCTCCTGCATTTCAGGAGTCTGTTGCTCGGGAATAATATCTGATTGTCCCTCCTGCCTTGCATCTGCAAGATCTTTGTGAAGACTCTCATTCCCCCTTGATTTTTTTACAGTCTGCTCATCTGGTATGATTTGTCCACCTAGCATTGCTATGCAGTGCACAAATTAAAAAATCTCATGTAAATGAAATTTTGGAACAGTTCATTTTCTCATTCCTTAGCCCTAATCAAGGCTCACTGCATGTATCAATATTTAAATTTTTTATCCTGTGTTATAATAAGAATTGATGCAGGAGGTTGAAGGGTGGTAAAGTTATGAGTGAAGTTTTCACTTTTTCCTCTAGGAAAATCATCTATGTATTGTTCCAGTGTTGACTATTGCTATACACTGCTCATGTGTCTTGAGTTCTTTTGTATAGCTGCATCTGTTCATTCACTCTGAAACTCAAACCTTTTATTTAAACTTTTTGGCCAGCTGCAGTATGTTGAGCACTGCATGAGATAAAAATGCAGCCTTTCCCCCTGTGGCAGGCAATGTAAAATAATCAGAGAGAAATCAAAACAGAAAGTAGAAGTGTGGCTGTGATTGCTGCAGCTGGAATCGAATGGAGATAAACCTGAAA
Organism: Turnix velox; assembly: GCA_013400935.1. NCBI lineage: Eukaryota > Metazoa > Chordata > Aves > Charadriiformes > Turnicidae > Turnix > Turnix velox. The sequence goes on along the minus strand of VZTY01016394.1, from coordinate 44,924 downwards.
ATGAGATGCAAAATAGAAAATTAGTATAAATACCTTTCATGCCAATAACCAAACAGCATAGGGAGATGAGGTAATGTAAGTTAATTCAGATATCTATGCATGTGAAGATCTTGGGGAACTATAGAGTAGAACAGAGTGTAGAGCTGAAGAATTAAAAAAAAAATAGTCCTTCTAGACCAGTATTGTCTTTTGTTTTTCTTGTTTTGTCATGGGACTGAAAATGTTTAATAGGATAGATAGATAGATAGATAGATAGATAGATAGATAGATAGATAGACAGATAGATAGATACACAGATAGATACACAGATAGATACATAGATACATACATAGATGATCCTGGAAATGAGCGATTATTCAAATATAAAGGTAGTTTAGACTGCATTTTGAGGGTGGATTTAGCAGTGAAAGAAAAAGCTTGTGAAGGCCCGTTAATTAACAGTGGAAGAGGTAAAAGAGCTTCTGCACATCAGAAACAGATGACAGAAGGGTGAAAGCAGCAGCTGCACCCAGGAAGGAGTGGGCAAGCTGGAGAAATACGTTGCAAAAGAGAGAAGGCAATTCTCGTTGTGTCTGCCCACTGTCCCTCCTCTTATCTGTATTAGCTCAATGTCGCATTGACTCTCCCTCTAGCAAGCAGAGTGAGAGGAGGAGGCTTCCACACTTGTCAGTATTGGTTCTTCAGTAAGAGGAAGAAGATGCTCTGATGAGACACTAGTTATTCTACTAGCATGTGGATCAAAATAAAATCTGGAGGCAAAGCCTGTCAGAGAGCGGGTCAGTTCTCCCATATTATTGTAGAGTCTGTGAGGTGATTTGTTTTCTTTACACTACGATATGGTGCACTGTAGAAAAAAAAAATTTAAAATCTCAATTCTAGTGGAAATCAAAGCCTGTAAGCTTCACCACCTCACCTTAGCCTGAGTGAAGACTTATTGTGTGCCTCAGTGTTGGCATTTTGTTGCCCTCTGATCTAATAAAAAAGTGAATTTTTCCACCTTAAAATACTTGCAATTGCTTCCCCCCATATCTCATGCTAAAGTGGATTTTACTGAAGTTCTATGCCAGTGCATCATCTTTTTCCTTCTGCAAAAAAAAATCTTTAAATATGAAAGTTAATCAAGGCTTCTTTTACTCAAGTGGCTGTTCTTGCAGGCTTATTAAAATAATTCAGATGATTGAAAAAGATTTTAATTGACTTGGGATTTCAGTTTAGAAAATAATTATTTCTATGTGGAAAGACTTTTTGGGGTTCAGCCAGCTCCCTAGCATGCAAGAAAGTTGAATTCAGCTGTTACCATGTTATGGATTCACTTCATAAGTTTGCGAAATGTCTTCACCTTTCCACAAATGTCAGTTTTAATCATCTGTTCTCACACTTTGTCTTGTGCATCAAAGCAAAATGAATTTTTGCACTCAGAGAGTTCCTGTAGGTTTAGGAATCTGTCTTTGAGGCTGAGGTTCTGGGCTTTTTAAGCTGACCTACCAGGCTTGTTTCCAAGGACCTGATCCTACCTGAGCTCTTCCCCCAGCTTTCCATGTCTGCCAGTCCCTGTGCCAGCTCTGGTGTCCTTGTAGCCACAAGGTCATGTGATGAGGAGAATGACACAAAATTTAGGTAGATAGATGGATTTACAGACCATTTTCTAGGCATATAATTTCCTTAACTAGAACCACTGAAAAGCCTGATACAGAGGAAGGGGAGTTGAAGCTGGGATGGATTTGGACCCTTTTGGAGAGCAGAAGGAGTATTTACCAAGGAGATTGACTTAAAGCCATTACAAGATTGCAAAACTGAGATACTGCTTGCTGTGGAAATACCTGGGCTTGTAAGGAGTTTGGAACAGAGGCCATCACCTAGTAAATGAACTTATTCTTGCATATCAGGACTTCCTTTCAGCACTTGATTGGGGTTGTTTTGGTTTTCCCTTCCATAAGATAAAGGGGTTTCCTGCATAATGTTTTCTTTCATGAGCTGCTTACATGTTTATCATTAAACTTCCACCAATTTGGTCAGAGGACTGTAGGTAGCATGTTGATTTTTAAAGTTCACACAGGTAGATTTATGTTGTTCCAAAAGTGGACTTTATGCTACTTTATTGCATTTTTGTATTTATATGATACTCATATCTTGACTTCCTTTAGTGTAAAGCAGGAAATCAAAAAGGAGGGGGAGGAAGCTCTGAACTTTCTGACACACACACACAAATTTCTGTTTGTGTGAAATGCCTCCTTTCTCTAGAACATTAGCATGCTTTTAAAGGTGATTCCTGACTATATCTTGTAAGCTTCATGGTAGATGCAGTCAGGTGATGTCAAAGCATGCCTCCATTAAGAAGAACTAGCTATTCAGTATAAGCCCACGGCATTATGTCCCCCCTGAAAAAGAGAAATTCTGTTGCAAAGTAGCTTGCTGCTGTTAGGCCAAGTCTATCCCACAGAGCTCAGTGATTTAGCAAATTTCTGTTTGAACTCAGTTGTAGCTACGACCAGTTGCCATATATAAAAACGAGTAGTTTCATGTGCCATTTCCAATGATAAGTTTCTCGGAAATTATGTGAGTTAAAATGTTACCCCAAGTATCGTATGAAGTTGAGCTCTCTGATAATCTTCTTAAGGATTTTTCATTTGCTTAACCTCTTGCAGTACAGGTGAATGATTTTGTGATAGCTTTCTTTTATATCTGATTTTCAGGAGACACGATCAATTAAGAAATTACCTACCTTGATTCACTCTGGACTAGTGGCTGTTTATGGCACAGTTGTTCTGAATCAGATAGTTCTCTTTTTGGGAACAGATGATGGGCAGCTATTGAAGGTAAGATGTCTGTGGCAGTTTTTTGTTTCTCCATCAGCTGCTGCTGTGTGTAAGTGGGTAAATGTTTTCTGGTTTAGTCTCTATGTTGTGAAAAGATATAATCCCTTGAGTCTCTGTTTCTTTTATTTGTGAAGTAGCTGCTGTATTGTTACTCAGAAAATCAAGATAACTTTCAAAAGCAGTTATGTACCCTGCTTAAAATTCATGGAGACATTTCATTGAACTGCTAATGCTCACAGTAACAATTCATGGACTGTGGAGTTCTCGGTTACTCTGTCTTTTTTTCTTTTTATTACTTCTTTCCTTTGATTTTCTTTCCTTGCTTTGATTTCCTTGCTCCAATAGAAATATCAAATATTGTTAGATTTTGGAAGTTTATTTATTTGTTTGCTATCCTATCTGTGTGATGTGAATAGCTAACTGTTACAGAGAAAAGTCAAGATTCATTTTGCCTTAGCTTCTGAATAGTTGACTTACACTGGTTTAAATTGATCATATGGAAGTGAAAGTCATCTCGTTCTCAGACTTTTCAGTCATATCCTCAAATGTCTTTTATGCTGTAATTTTTTTCTGTGTTTTGCAAGAACAGAAGCCACAAAGATTGTTGTCAGTCAGTTACATGGATTCCTTTTTACACTGTGGGTGTCTGGATGTTATTTTGTTTTCTGAACACCGATACTTTCTTCTCCATTTGTAGAAGAACTTAGCTCATTATGACTTCAGGATGTAGGCTTCTCTTCCACATTCAGTTTCTACATCAATCACAAGAATACTTGGTGGGAGGCATTAAACTGGTGCCAGATTCAGTGCAAAGTGTGTCTGGCATGGATTTTGTTGGAATTCTGTTCTTCACTTTTTAGGCAGTGTGAGAGCCAGCGCAGTAGGTGAATTGAACCAGTAAATCATCTGAGGAGCTCTGATATAGCTGAAATTAATCTTGTGTTCTAAATGCTGACTGATCAATAAAAGGATTTGTGAATAATTTAATTTTATGTGTTCTAGGCTATTTTAAATGAGAATATGGAATCAAATTGCCCAGAGGTTTTATATGAAATTAAGGAAGAAACAACCATTTTCCCAAAACTTCGACTTGATCCAGTAAATAATAACTACATCTATCTGTCCTCTGCCAATAAGGTAAGCACAATATTGAATAACATAATAAATTCAGGTAAGGTACAGCTTTAAGGATATCTGCTGCTTTGTAAGTAAAGCATTAGTTCGAGTCAGAGTTAGACCTTAAATGTCCAGAGTAACAGCTTTTGATGTAATATCTGGCTATGTTGGTGTGCAGGAGAGCTTCCACTGTCACGTTGCTGCCCACTGTGGCTACACCCTTGATCCCATGCTTTATATCATTCCGTTGGGAGAGTTTTTGTTACTCTTTTTCCTGGAGGCATCATGCAGAATTAAGTTTAGAGGTAGCAAACAGAACTTGCAGACTCTTTCAAGATGATATTCTTCTGCATTAGCAGTTCAGGTTTTCATAGGCCAGGATTTGTAGTCAATTATGGAGTTTCTAATGGAGGGAAATCTCTTAATTTGAGAGATGGATTTGAAGTCTTAGTTTTACTGAAATCAGTGGTGAAAGTCTATTCATCTTCAGCTAGGCATAGCAAAACAAAACACAATCAGAAGTGATTTAATGTGTACGCATAGTGAGGCCAAAGAGTTCAGCAATCACTGGGAGCTACTGTGTGTGAGCGTATGCTGCATCTCAAACAGAGAGCAGCTCCCTGGAGCCAGTGCTGTACTTGCTGCACATCCTGCAGCAGCTACTGAGCATCAGCTCAGCAAATTTCTTTGTCTCACCAGCAGCTGGGAACATGACAGTAAAAGCTTAATGGCTGGCTGTCCATCTTAGCTGCACAGGATTTCACCCAGCACTTGATTACCTTAATTTACAGTAAAACCACTTTTGCAGCAGTAAACCTAGCATTTTAGCCTGCCCTCTGAGAGAGTGGATAAGTTAGTAGGAGAACTTCCAACTGATATAAATCATCTATCACAAACCTAGAAGGAATCAAAATATCAGGCAAAAGCGTATGTAGATACTCAAAGTAAAGACTTGAATTTTCTTCAGCTGTGATAAAAGAGCAAGCTGTTAAAGAGGAACAACAGTTTGTAGGAACAAGTGCCTCTCTCTGATCATCTCGTGGTGATAAAAGAGCACTTTTACACTTTATTTTTTAACTTGCTAGTGGTATATTGTGTTGCCTTATGTGTGAACTGATTATCTCACACACCTCCAGGTAAATGGGATTTTGGAAAAATGGAACATACAGTTCTGCGGAAAGCCATTTATCCCTGTTTCCCTTCACAGATTATAGGAGCTTCCAATTCTTGCTAATTTGTAAAGAAATTGTTTGAATTGGGAATATTTTTTAGTAATGTTGCTAATTAACGTTGTTATTAATAATGTTTGTGTTTGTATTCAGTATTTGTAATCAGCTTTCTCTTTTTCTTTTTCCTTTCCTTTTCTGAAAATGGCTGGCTAGGATATTCGAGCTGAATGTACAAGTATAGCTACATACAGTACAGCCACAATTATCTACATTGACTTACTGAAATGGCATTATCATGCATGCTAAGTAGTTGCATGCGTTTGTTCTAGTGTGCACATGCAGTTAGCTGACATGGTGATGCAAACACAGATGCATTTTGGTTTGCGCATGCATTTCTGGATGAATCTTCATCAATCATTTAAAAATCTCAATTCTGATAAGAGGAAAATGATGTTCTGCTAAGCAGAACATTATTTATAAAATATACCTCCTTTCTGTTGTTATCTTTAATTCACTTTGCTAATTAGGCTTTCCTGCATTACTGTGCCCGTGCTGGCCTTGTCATTGTCAGAGGAATTTCATCATCTGATGGCAAGATAAAGCCTGTGTGAAATAGGCTATGTGTTTCTATTCAAATGTCCTCTGGCAGAGGGGAGTCCATAAGGACACTTTCCGTGAAGGGGCCGTGTGCAGTTACTGTCAGATTTTTAAAGAAAACCCTCAAATTCCGTCTTTATGGAGACTGTTTTAATTCAGTTTGTTATTGAACTCTTTCTTTGTAGGTGAGAAGAATACCAGTTGCAAATTGTGATAGATACATTTCTGAGCAAGAATGCTTGTCTGCAAAGGATCCCCACTGTGGGTGGTGTTCTTTGGATCAAAGGTATTTTTTGTGTTTTAGATTTCCTTATAAAAACAATGCATTATTAGTCAGTATGCATTTTGACTGGCTTGAGGCTACCCAGTATAAAGATTGTATGTACTGAATTTTTATGGCATCAATCATAGTCATAAATGTGAGACACTGCTGTGTCATGTGAAAAGGAGCTCTGCACTTTTTAAAGATCATGTTAACCCTCATATTTTTGCTATCTACCCATAAAATAGAAGCTGGGGTAAAAAGAAGGAATTATTTTGTTTCTAGAACAGATGGCTTTGTTTTCCAAATTGATTGAGAGCTAAAATTTTATACTTGTGCTTGGAGCATAATAGTTCCTTGCTTTAGAACCACTGCCTTTGGGGAGACAATTTCTAAGCTCTTCACCCTCACATTTGTGTCGTTAGTTTTGCTTTTTTCTTTGTAGTAAATTTGAAAACTTTGGCATGGACTGGAGAAATTCCTAAGTTGTCAAGCCTGTTCTTAGCAATTGGAAGCAAACACATCATGTAAACTTCCTTATAAACTAATCAAGAACCACCCTAAATTTACACTGATATTTTGTACTCCCTGCCCTGGGGATGTGACAATCTGAGGGTCTTCTTGTTCTGCTGGTTGAAATCTGGCTTCTTATTTTCATCACCTGTGTTCATGGACAGGTTATACTCATTTCTTCTGGTGCTCACCTCACCTTGGCCTAAGTAGATTTTCCCCCTCCCTCATAATCATCTCTGCAGTGTTTTTGTGGAAACAGTCTCTTTTTTCACCTTCATTTTGGAGCACCTGAAAAAGCTAATTGCAGTAAGATACCCTCACATAAGGTACTCCTTTCTTAACTATACTCCAGTAGCCCTTCTTTGAATTTTAAAATAAGGATGGCCAGGACTCTCACAGTACTCCAGAAGAGATTTCAACTGTGCCTTGCTCTGCAGTATTTAATCATTCTGTCCAGGAAGCACCTTAGTAAGTATGTCCTGGGATCACAAATGTCTTTTTCATGACTGCATCACATTGATGAGCCACAATGGTCCGTGATCAAACAATGCCCTCAGGTCCTTCTCTTTCTTTGTATTCTTTCCAACTGATGAGTTTCCAGTCTGTAGCATATACATGTTGTGATATTGTTATTGCTCTAGGTACATATTCTTGCGGTTCATGCTTTGAAATGTCATCCCATTTCAAGGTTATCCAAGTTTTCCTGGGTTGTATTCTCATCTCTTTCTGTATGGTAGTGTTACCAACTTTGTATCTTCAATAGATGTCCATAGTGTAAACATGCTTTTATGCTGGTTTCATTACTGATTAGACAAAAGTTGTTGTAAGATTGTTTTTTGAGGAATTCCTGTAGTAGCCTTCTTTTTAGAAGGTTGTTAGTGTGCATTTTGCCTTGTTTCAGTACTAACCTGATTTTGCTGAAAATCTGCTACTTTGTGTTTACAAAGGTAATTCTTAGAACAGGCTTTTTTTCTGTGATGTGCCTTCTTCACACTCTTTTGCTAACTTGTTAGAAACTGTGTATGTAACAGTACTAAGATTTCCAGGCTTTTAGTTACCTTATAAACAGTTTGCAAATAACAGTTATTAGTAAATCCCCTGTTTATGAGGGGAATCACCCAAACTTTCCCTCTGGTTGAAACAGAAATTGGAGAAAAAGTGAAATGCTGCAATATCAATTCCATTCAATACCCACATAATTTTTCGGTTTTAAGCATCATTACATTTTTACTTTTGTGAGTAGAGTGCCCTTGAGTGAAGCTTTAGAAAATCAGAAAGACGTATTTTCAGACAGCATTTTAATCAAACTCTGTGCATGCCCATAAAAGCTCTGTATTCCATAAAAATGTTGAGATTTTGGATACATTTTGACCTCATACTGAGGAAAAAAATGAAATAGGCACTCCATTTTTAGCAAAACTTACTGGTAGTGCTTCTTATTAAAAACAGTGTGAACTCCAGTATTGTGATGAAAAAAATCTGCACATCTAGTTGCAAGTGAAAAAAAAATAAAGCAAAATTTTTTTTTTTTTTCCTTTTTTTCCTCTTTTTTTTTTTTTTTTCTGTTAGGACAAACATATAAGTTCTCCTTTTCACTTACAATCATTCAAAACAATTAGTCATAGCATTGTGTGATTTCTCTTCACATTTATAGATTTTTCTGTAGATGAATCAGATTTACTTGAAATATGCTGAAATTATTCCAAAGCAAGTCACAGATATTTTACATGTATTGAAATACATGTATTCTGTATTGAAATAACATAATATATCTTAGTTATCTCACATAACCAGACCTGTTTACATTTGTGTTTGTGACTTCTGTGGGCTACATTCATGGGCTGGTACCTTAGAAAAGGAAGCCAAGGCTTTCTCTGAAACTACCTTCTCATTCCATGAGGAAATCAGTATGATTTGGCAAAGCAGAGAGGGCAAACTCAGTAGGAGCTGTGGTTAATACAAGATTAGTGAAGCAGAGACTTACGTAAATATGAACGAGTCAGCATGCATAGGTATCATTGTAATGAAATAAAAAGAACTCAATTCCAATTGTGAAGAGGAATCTTAAGTCTTGATTCTGCTTTTCACTGTGTAAATAACTTGTATAAACTTTGATACAGTACACCTTACCAGGAAAGCCAGACTCCAGATACTTTCCATTACTTTTGCAGCATTGGTATGTTTTGCTTTCTTAGTCCGAGTCTGTATGTTCATTTTCAGGGCCATGTAATTTATAGATAATTCACAAATTCACACCAAAAAAAAAAATCACAAATAATTGCCTGCAAACAATTGTCTGAAAATAGGCCTATAACAAAAGAATCTCATATTTATGTGAATGGGATTTATGTTAGTTTTGGCCTGTGCAGGGCAATTGTGAAAATTAATGCTGAGGGCCATCAGATGGTCTACTTCCCTCTTTGTGGTTGCTTCCTAGAAAATGACCGATCTCCACAGCACATTGTTGGAGTGTTAGAGGTCAGCTTTTAGAGCAACAAAAGACATTTTATCCTGCATGAAGGCAAGCACAACCCTGGGGCTTGGATGGCATTACTTTTTTTGTTTATTAAACTCTTCTTTATTATAGATGAGGGAAACAAGTTCACTGCCTGTGTTCCTCAGGCAGACTAAGAAGGCAAGTAGCTTTGTCTTAGGAGAGTTGTAAATATTCAGCTTTATAACAAGATTTCTTTTTTAATAATTTATTGTTGGTGAAATCCATACACTTGTTTGGTGCCGAGGATCACAAGTATGTTGCTTTGTATCTTCAAAAGTATAATCTTCAGCCTGACCCAAAAACATAAGATGTCTCTTCCGATGAGAATCATCCACCTGTACATATTCAGCCAGGCATCTGGTTTATGCACATCTGTTGATGACATATCCCATCCTTTGTGGTGCTTAACTGGAGTGCTAGTGGACCTTTGTGACCTCAGTAAGGTGAAGAGCAACGTAAATGATACTGAGATTTGTCCTAGTTAAGACAGTTTGAAATATGTCAGGCAGATTCCCAATTTCTTACAGTATATTTATGATCTGAATGTATTCAGATGCAAAGCCTTGCTGGGTTCTTGTGTAGCAGGAACTCCATTTCCTGAGTCAGACCACAAAGGAAGTGACCTTGTGTGTAACTGCATCCCAGTTGCCAACGTCTTGATCTACAGAGTAGATGGTTTAATGGTTCCTATGGCTTGGGGGGGTATTTTGGGCATTTTGGAAAGGAGGGCTATTTTTCTTGAACGTTGTTCCTGTTTTACTTCTGGAGAGAAAACACACTGTATATGAAATACATGTGTACAGTTTGCTTCTCATGGAAAAGTCTCATGCTTTGCAAGCACATACTCATTTCTAGTTTTTAGTGAGGGAATAGTTCATTAAAGCACATGTCACTAATCACGATTGAAACTACATTTCCTTCTGCCTTTTGTAGAAAAGCAGGATTATTAAAACAATGTTAAATGTTACACTTATTTTTAAGTATTCTATAAATTAAAATAACATATGGAGTTAGCACTTACTTGTCTTTAATTGCTAACTACATTAAATTTGTATGTCTGTATAGTCTATTTTTCATGTTTTAAACATGTGTAATCTTTGTAGTACTTGTCTATCCAAATGTTTGCTCATTCTTCCTTAATTTTCTATTGCATAGTTTCTGTTTCCTACATCTTGGCATCAGTGACATTTTTATTTACTTTATGCCATTCTTCTTCTGAAACAGATTTTATTTTTCAAGACTTAGAAAACTATTTTGAATCACTGAATCACTGCACATGCACTGACATAAAAGGGAAAGATTACTGTTCACATCACTGGATGACATAGGAGATTATGAGGGAGGAAGCATCTCATCAGCTGTACACATTTGTAGCATAGCTCTGCATGTGAACTTCATCCCCTTCTCCTCTTACCCTCTTTGGAAAGAAGGAGCAGCTTCTGTCATATGATTGATTTTATTTTTGTACGAATATCTAAAATAGGCTAATGGAATTGCACCACGAAAGAGCGTATTTCTCCCCACTGAGTGTAGAAGGGACTGGGGGAGTCAGATCTAGGGCTGTACAATGGAGCAATCAAAAGTTGGGCACAGTGACTTTCATCCCAGGCTACCAGTTCCCTATTACTGGCCAGGCATCTAAAATTTGTTTGAGTGGCATTTAACTAATCAGGACCCTATAGTATATACCACTGCATTGTAATTTGTTTTGATAAGCAGAAGATTTTACTGATTGTTTTCCTGAAGCATTTTGCAGCTGTAACCATATTCCTGTAAAAAATCAATAGGATTCCTGTCCAAAATCAATGACATTAAATAAATTGAAACACAGTGTCTGAAGTCATAAAGGAGGGTAGTATAATTTTGTGTTTGCTTTTAGGTGCACATTAAAAGAAAATTGTTCAAACAGCACGAAGAATTGGTACAACATTTCGTATGCACCTGATAAAGATTTGAAAATCCTGCTAAGTTTCCCTGCCAAAAACCAGGTATGTGTACCAAATCTTATGTGGGTTTATTTATTGTGACTTAGTATGTGTCATTTTGTTATTTTTTTGCAAATTACCTTTATTTGTCACCATGTGTTATATATTACTCCCTCTTATCTCAACAATTGACAAATGCTGTGAAAATCCCAGTAAGCTGAACATACCGATCAGATAGATGTTTCCTTGTTCTAAAATTATGTATCCTGAAGCTGTACTTCATGATGTTGAGTCATAAATTCACAATTTCTGTTGTATCACTTTATCAGCTATTTGTAACATTTCCAGTGAGTGTATATCCACGTGTACTGTGTAAGTTCTGAGCTTTGTAACAAGTTAGAAAACATTCAGTGGGACACATATGGTAACGCAAAATACATCTGTAAGTGTTTGATTTCATTATTTACTCAGTATCTCTTCACAGCACACAGATTCTTGAGTATTTGATTATCAAGTATTGTGACAGGCCACTTAATCTGCATGCTATTGTTTCTGATTTCCTGATTGAATGCACTAATGTGATCATATTTGTAAAGCCAGAAACAAAGGATAATTCAATACGAGGCAAAATCTGTTTCATAATTAAATGCACTTTGGTTATTGATGCAAATCTCTGTCTGTGAGGATTAGTACATTCTTGCTCAAATATTTTTAAGGGAATATAACATCATGTAACACTATTATAGTAAAATTCTTTTTTTAAAATCCGGAATTATTCCAGATTTCTCTCCTCACTTACCTTACAGATCTATTTACTTTCTGGGAATATGCAATGCTATTCCTTTCAGGATTCTTTGTGTTTCTTCTTCAATTGAGAGAGGCCCTCTCCTCTGAGACACTACCTAGTGAATTGTCTGCCTCTACCACAGAAGTGTTCATTTTGTACATTTCATAGTTTATACGGTTCTGTAAAGTTGAGATGATTATGCTATAACAAGATAAATTTCATATTCCTGGTTTTGTTGTTTTATAGGTTGCTGTGGCTACAAGCATAAGCAAAGTTCTTACTTCCTGTGTGATAAAAGTTGTCAAATCTGTTGAAGTCTTTTATGAAAATGTAGTACTGAAAAACTCATCCTGTTTCTGCAATCTAACTACTCCGGTGATAAGTGATAATGGTATGTTTTACTAATACATGTGTTTAGTGCATATTCACTGTCCTTTACTACTTATTAGAACTGAGCATAAATACAGGCCTGATAAATGTGAGAGTAGGTAATGCTTGGAAAAAAAAAGATCCTGTTTTCTCAAGTGATTTGAGCACACTCACACTGTTCTTTAAAGATTTTTTTAATATAGAATCCCGTCTAGAAGTCATAAGACATGTTAAGCAGCTTCTTCAGTCATCATGCAGCAGTTCAGTCTTTTAGCATTAGGAGTATATTTACATGATGCCATTAATCGCTGTCTGTGAAAACTTAAGATAGCTGCAGTGGCAATCAAACTGGCTGGACCTATGGAAGCAGCATTAGTGCAGTATTCTGCCTTGACAAATTAACTCACCCATCTTAATGCTTCTCTTATCTACAAACAGAATTTGTTTTTGCAGGAAAGCATACTAGCATAAATATGAGTGAATGTCTGTGCAATAAATAACGTTAACATTCAGTTAACTTGTGAGAAAGCGGTTGGCACTTGTAGAGGATTAGCAGAGAAGTACCTAGTTCAGGGGCAATTTGGCTGGCACATCTGTTTTACTTGATTTCATTCCTCTTCCTGAATTATTGCTTGAATCATTTTGTAATAATTCTTACACTACTTTGTTTACCAGTAGTTTTAAGAATTACAGACCTGAGCCATTCATTTTGAACACATCATGTTTGTCATCTCTTATATGTTTTATAGGCCACTAAAAGTTTTAGAATGAAGTGGTATTGTCTACATTTCTGAGCTGCTCTGAAGGCTTTGGTCTCAAATATCACATGATAATCCTACACAGTAGAGTCTTATTTGAGTATTAGAAGGGAAATGTTCTCCTTACATTGCACCAAGGGTCTGTATAGAAACATAAAGCTTTTTTAATGCACATTGACCTTGTGCCTTTTTGAAGTTGCTTATGTTTGAATACAAAAGAAAAATTTGATCTAAACTAGGGGACAAAGACTGTAAGCTCAGGGATACCATATGGTCTTAAGTGGCTTGAAGAGGAAACTGAAAATTCAGATAAATGCTAGCTTTTATCCTTTGCTAGGTAGTATAGCCCAAAAGATGTGTAATACTCTGCATGAATCTGATACTATTGTAATACTTTTGTGTAGAAATAGGAATGAAATGTTAAACAGAATTTATAATTACCTGCTCTGAAGTTCTCAGTGCTGCAACAGGCTCTCTGCCTCAGATACCCTTAACCCTGAAAATCTTTCAAATCTTAGGAGCTCATCCTTTGGCCTCTGTATGCAAAAAGTTCCAGTGGTGTAGTGCGTCAAGTTCTTGTCCAATACTGATTTGGGAATTGAGAAAACAAGACTTTATCACTAGCAGATGACAGCTAGGGTTATACTCATTAGTATTCTGGTCTATTAGACTGTCTTTAAAAAATATTATTAGTGGATTTTAAAGACAATTAGCTGCATTAAAGAAAAAAAAAATCCTTTATTGACCAAGATTCAAAAGCCATGTTTTCTTTTAAGTATGGCTTACCTTGTTTTGCTTCTCTATCTTCTAGGACTAAGACTTCCTCTTACTCTATTAGCAGGTTATTAGTATAGTGCTGCAGAAAGCTGCTTGCCTTTGCCTGGGTTTTGTGATTAAGATGAGCCCTTTGACAATGTTAATCAGAAGGTTGTGAAGCCAGTGTTACATGCTGCTACAAGCTGAGATAAATAAGTGGATAATATAGATGTGGAAGTTATGTTGATTGTTTTGATACTTTGTGGAAAGTGACCTTAGTCACTTAGAAGATGCACTTACAAAACTTATTCAGGTAGGGTTTTCAGAAAAAAAAAAAAAATTCCAAAATACCTGCTACTCAGTGCAGTCTGGTCCATTTTGAAAGGGCATCTGAGCCAGGCCATACAGAAAATAATACATTCAACTAATTTCAACACAGACAAAGCCAGGAAACCAAATTTGTCAGTAAATATCTATACAAACTTAAAAGAGGAAGCTCTACCAGAAGTAGATTCCTTACTTCTACTTATTACTCCTAGTAAAATGCTACTCTTCAGTAGCTCATGGATTGAGACCCTTCTCATTTAGTGACCTAGGCAAGTGATATAAGCAGTTATGTGCCCAACATGTCAGATTTCTGCAGATACTTAGATTTCTGGAGATGCAAATATGGGCTTGGTGAAGGATTTCAGAATGTCTTTGTGTGCTCATCATCATCTTCAAGCATTGAAATACCTTTAAAAATCAGAATCTCTGCTATCTGTTTAGTAAGAGCTGTTTCTAACAAGCAGTGAAGGTTACCTTTGCAGTGAGCAGCCAAGCACCTTGCTTAAGTATAGAGCAGGCAATACCTGTGATTTAACAGTGTAGATGTAGCCAAAAATGGTTTTCATCTGAACAGGCCAGCCTCTGATAAAGAGAATGCTTTCTTTACCTTTTCAAGGTAGTTACACTTTAAATCTAAGTAACTTTCTTGAGTTAAAAAGCTACCTGCTTCTTAGCACAGAGCTGCCAGAGAAGTCTGCACACCTGGGTTTTGTTTGATGTCAGACAGTCATTCATTTTTGCAGACCTACACATCTGCAGACACAGAGATGAAAGGGACCATGGCTTAAGTGGTATATATCTAACTCTGCTTTTCAATGTGGTATTCTGCTCATGGGAGAAGATATTCTTTCATTCCACAGCTGCCAGTGAATTGTTGGTATAATAATTGCTAGCTGAAATAATGGCAAATTGACTCATGCAATCATAAAAGATTTAAATAGGATGAAAATTGCTACTACAAAAGAAGTTTCCGAAACCAAGTCTTAGAGAGAGAGAGAAGTATGGTATGTTGTGTTCTCTTGCATTAGAACACTCTGTTGGGCTAGAAGAGCTGAAATCAGGTTCTGGCTGTGCCACAGTGTGCTGCTCTGTGCTCTCTGGGAGATGATTTGATATCCAGTCTCCATGATAGCATTTCCTTCTCTGTATCCTTACAATAACATTAGCTTTTTATGTCATGCAGTGGTGACATCAAACTTAAGTAATGAGTGTCTATAAAGTCTCGGAGTAACTCAGCTGAAGGGTGCAATGGAAGGACAAAATCTAGTTATTTTTGTCAGTCTGAAGCGTTAGTGAATGTGTGTATGAGAAAGTGCATACCATGTAGAGAACAGCTGCAGGAGTGTGAGCTTTCAGCTCAACTATTTTTTTTTTATCAGTTATTATTTGTAATATCCAGCATATGTCTAACAGTCACATTTTTCCAGATTGTCTAGTTCTCGAAGCATCGCTGTCCTCAAGTTCTTGGAATATCACACAAACATTTCAGCTGAAAAAGTAAGAGCCTGGTTCCTACTGAAATGTATTGAGGTATTGGGTAGGGATGGGTCTCAAGTATGGTTATTCTTCCGTCTTGTATTTATTAAGAAAATGCTTTTCACCAAAGATGTTAAAATCCCTTTTCTTGGCTAATTTTCTCACTCTTCTCTGTTTTTATTGTCCTTAGAAAGCTACTTCTTCTTATTTAACAGAAACTAGCTGTAGGAGAATCATTACAGCGACTAAGTGCCTGCAGAGATAATAAAGGATGTCACAATGACATTAAAATCCTTTTTGTCCTTTAGAAAAAGGTGGGCCCCTGGTACTCAGTGTAAGACTAGATCAGAGGAGTCAGGAAATTCTGTAGAAGACACTTTATGGAGCTGCTTTTTGATCAAGGCAGATGCAGTTTAACTGTGGTCCGTGGGAAACATGAATACGTTTAAACAGAAAGTAACATCTAATCTGCTGATAAGAATAATGAACAGCTATTGCTCTGTGCATGTTATATTTTTGGGGGCTACACTCTTTGCTAAGAGGTTGCAGTAGAAAGTATTTGTGTGGTAGGTAATGCCTCATCCTTAATAACGGGAACGTGATTGTTAAAACTTGGGAAGATCTGGCTAACATATGCGTCAGGTAACTACAGTGTTCCCATTCAGAATGCTCCTCCCCTATACAAAGCAGGTAATTTATAGGCACTTGGGACAGAATTGAACTCCTCCTTTTTGGGAAGTGGCATTACTCTCTCTAGAACAAAACAGGGAAGGAGAGCAGTTTCTAAGTCGGGAGTATTTCGCAGCATGCATGGAGAGGGCCTGTACTGTTCTTGGCTCTCCTCCATGCTGATATATGCACTGCAAAGCAAAATAGGGGCAAACTAGTCTCTAACAGACATATTTTTTGGTAGGGGAAGGCAAGAGCAAGCTAGCAATACTTGCTAGCACTACACTCACAGAACAGAAGTTCAGGCAAGCTGTGAAAGAATCAGTGATGGTTTTCTGCCCTTTTCTGGTTAAAATGTACTATCTGGACACTTACATGGGGGAGAAAAACAGCAAAATGAAACTCAAAGTGTTACATCCGCTTCATGCATTTGGGAAGAGTATGACTCTCAGCATTTCAGCACAGATTGCGTATCACACTAAGTTTGTCCTCAGAATAAGCATGAAAGAACAATAGGCTTGGAGGGTAAGCACAGGTTATGTGGTTTACACGTCTCATTACTTGTTTGCCAGGTTGTTCTCTTGCGTTTGTGCATTTTTTCTGTCACTTGAAATTTCAAATTTCATGGCTGAATCGAGATTGAATTCTCATGTCTTAAAAAACTCTTGTTTTCTGTATTACCAGCTGTTCACAATGTATACGCAAGGGTGTGTGTGCCAGCTGTAAATGGATGCACGTCTCTCCTGCCACCACCTGCCAGGTGAAGTTTACTAGGGAGGGCTGGAATCCCCCATGATACATTCTCCTTATATTTTTCACATCTTGAATACCAATATTCTTTATGCTGACATGGAGAAATGCTGATTTTTTTTTTCAGGATAGTTGTAATGCAGCTGCTTCCAAGGAGATCGGCACTGCACGGAAAACAGAGGTTAGTTAGCATGTTAATTGGGGTTCTGTGGACTGGGGGAGAAATTTATTTAGAATGAGAGGACTTTGCAGGAATAATAAGGCTATGGATAGCAATGCAGTCAGTTACATAGAAAGGCAAAGTGGATCATATATTGATATTACTTTTTTTTAGTGCTTTGTTGGTCCTTAAAGTTATCAACAGAGATTTTCATTTCTTATCCAGGCACTGAGACAGAAGAGTCATGTGCCTACCTCAATAAGCAGATTTACAATATTGTTTTAAATGGCAAACCTCCTGCATACTGTATTTAGGCACTCCACAGGAGCCAGCATGCTGAGGGAGTGGATTTGTGAGCTGAGCAACCACAACAAAAAATCCCAAAGGAGAACACAGTGCGCTTAATATTTTACCTAGGGTTAAATGCATACGTGAGTTCTACTGCTACAGAAAACTCCATGAAATTAGATTTCAGAGCCTAAAACCTCTTCCTAATTTTCTGCAGCCAGGTCACAACTTCTTACGAAATACATAGCTGCCAGGGTAGCAGAAGAAGGGGGAGGATGCACCATCCTATATCTAGGTAACAGACAAGTGGCTAGAGGATGCATAGAATCATAGAATAGTTTGGGTTGGAAGGGACCTTAAAGATCATCGAGTTCCAACCCCCTTGCCATAGGCAGGGACACCTCCCACTAGATCAGGCTGCCCAGTGCCATGTCCAGCCTAGTCTTGAACACCTCCAGGGAGGGGGCATCCACAACCTCTCTGGGCAACCTGTTCCAGTATTTCACCACCCTCACTGTAAAGAATTTCTTTCTTATGTCTAGTCTAAATCTATCCCCCTCCAATTTATATCCCTTGTTTCTAGTCCTCCCATCCGATATTATGTTAAAAATTAAAAATTCCTTCCCCTGCCAAAGGGAACTGAAATCCCCTGCATCCAGGAACTGAAATATCTGTGTGTCAGTAAATCCTTAGTTCATACTTCCAGAAAAGCTTTCCTTGCTTCCAGGCTACAGACAAAACTGGAGATGGAGCTACTCTCCATCCATCTCATGAAAAAGTACCGTCTAATGTAGTTGTTCTCTATTGAAATCCTGTAGGCTGTATCCTGTATGTGAGCATATGGTCTGTATGATTGGCCCCATAGGCCACCCCTTTAACCACAAGGTTATCCCTTCATTCTTTATGATGCCAAAATGGTTTTATTTTTTCATAAAATTGAACGATCTTGTCACCAGTGATTGCTTATGACATGCAGGTGTTAGGAAAGAAATTAGTAGTGAAGAGAAATTTGACTGATGAGTCAGAGACTTGCTGCCTACACTTTTTGGTTTCTGCTTTACTGTGACTGATAGCACAGTTGGTATAAATAGTGACTGTGTTCTTATCTTGAAATGTTTCGTTAGAACTACCCAAAATTTTACCCGTGGAGACAGGGGTTACCTCTTAAATTCGGCTGTTCAGCTGAGATTTCTCAAAGAAAATCCAAAAATCCTTCAAAAATCATCTTCTTTTTTTTTTTTTTTCCACAAGAGATGAGTGGGATTGTAACACTTGTACTTCTGAGTATTAATATTCTGGATTTGGTCTGTGTATGAAACATTACAGCTGCTGAAAGAACAGAGGGAATTCTTCTTTGCTCTGCTTCCAAGTGTATTAATTTGACATTGGTAAATAGTTGGAACTGGGAGATGGCTTTCTTCCACATGCCTTATCTTGGAAAGACAGTGATGGACAAGGCAGTGAAAGCACTTGAGGCAGTCCAAAGGCAGATGTTTATTTAGAAATGATTGATCCATTCAGAGGGCTTGAAATTGCATTTGAAATCCTTCTCTCTTTTGATTGCTTGTGCTTTAAGGACAACTTATTGGAGAGCTGAGAAAGAGGATTTGTGTTTTCCCACAACCCCAGCTGAGCATTTAGATTAATACATGGGGTTTTTTGGTGGCAGCCCCAGCCAACCTCCTGACTCCAGCTGCTGGTTTCCCTGTGTGTTCCTTCCCCCTCCTTGCGCCAGAGCAACAGTCGTTGTGGTGGTGCCAGTATCCTTGGCTGGGGAGCTAATTTGTCTGGAAATAAGTGTTTTCTTTCAGCGGTTTGGTTTTCAGTTTTTCCAATTCCCCCATCCAGTCCTTCCTGTGACCTGGGGGCTCTATTCTGGTAGTGCGGGAAGGGCTGTGCCATTGTGGGGATTAGAGCCCTGGGGTGGCAGAAAGCTCACCTCCCGAGGGGTGTCAGAGAAGCTACTTGTCCTGGGCCAATGCCAGATATCTCACTGCAGCCTGCAGCCATGTTTACCCAAACCGCTGAGGATGTGGCTGCCTCTGTTTACGCTGCCCCAGGGAAGCGCTGGGCTGTCCGGGGAACTGCGGGGGGGGCTGCAGCTCAGAAACGTAGAGCTCTATTGAAGTTGACGGGGCTGTGCTGATTTACATTACCTGAGGAGCTGGCACTCGCTTGCTGCATGTTTCCCTGCCTGTTTGCGCTGCTTTCATCACATGCCTCACAACTAGTGATATTTTTTAGATACCCCACTGTCTCTCCAATTTCTCCCTTCCCTCCTGCTGCTGGGTCAGTGGCTCTCTCGCTCTGGGGAAATGAGCAGCACAGACCCCAGCAATGATACTTGGTCCTTCCTGCATTCAGTGAGGAAATTTAAGGTTTCTCTTGCTGCTGAGGAAAGCATTGTGAACCACAGGGGTGAAGCCAGGAAGCAGGCTCTTGAGCATCTGAGGTTGGCTATAGTGACTGCCTATGCTATGAGTCCAAGGCAGGTCAAGGGAGACTGAAACTTCCAGAGTACACCATTTTCACTATCGTGTAAGAAAATAATCATGGCAAGGAAAGCTGAGATGCCTGTCAGAGATGAGTCTTTGTGCCCCTGGGTGCCATTTTCCTGAGCTTACAGCCCTGATGTTCATGTGTTTGTGTCATACTGTTTTACTCTTGTGCTTCAGGGCTCCCTGCTTCTTACCAGTAAGAACCCTGGAGCAGTGTTCTACTCCTTTCTGTAGCATTTGACTTCTAGATTAGCATGAGGATGTTAACTGTCCTTGATGGGCTGGAGACTGGTCACTATCAGAATGCTGGGATGCAGATGGAGAAAAGCACTGGTGTTTTGCTGGCTTTGATATCTCAGATTTCTGCTTCATTTTTCCTGCTTGCATATGAAGGGTTACACTGATCCCCAGCTCAGAGTGAGAGTGAATTTTCTTCCGCAGGCTTTCTTTGTCAGGGGTTTCCTTTGCAAAGGTCAGTTTGGAGGCCCTTCTACAGGTTTTCTGGCCCCAGCCTTTGCACTCTCTTGCCCATTCCTAAGACACAAGTTGGAGCTTTTGATCACTGATGACAGATCCCACATTTGCTTCCAGGAGCTCTGTCATTGACCGGGCACTGATAGCGTGTGGGGATAATGTGCCAGGGAATTGTCTGAAGTGGATGAATGCTGTGTTTGTAGTGGATGTCAGTTTGACCTCAGTGATCCCCTTAAGCCACTGGCTTAAAGGCTTGGTGCTTCTCTGAGTACATGAAGAAATCAGTGAATAGAAAAAATCTTGTGCCAAGGACTTTTCCCAGAGGTTTTACAACAGCTCCCATCTCAGGGTTGGGAAGGCTGAACTGCCCAGTATGCACATCAGAAAGCAGGATCACAAGAGATATCACAATACTCTAGAATCTTAATTTTAAACTAGTACTATAGGCAGTCTAAAAGCAGCCTTGAAATCCTTAGGAGGTACAAACAGTTTGTCATTTCACATGTGTATTTTCCTGATTTTTTTGAATGTTTTCTGTTTGTTATCTGAAAGATACACAGAGAGGAAACCACCCATGTGATTACAAAACTGGGGAAGCAGCAAAGCTGACTAAACATGAGATGTTGTCAAATATATCGTGTAAATACACTAGGGAAAAAAATCTTTCTTCTTGCTCAGTACTGTTAAGTTATATAAGATACTCAAAGGAGTTTAAAAATTTGCCACATTTCTGCAAGACTGTGACAGCATCATAACAAACCAGGAGTATTCTTATGTGCTGCAAACAGATTTGTAAACTTCTTAGCCTCAAAATGAGATACCAGAGAAATCCCTGGAGCTCTGTTGTACCTTAGCTGTATGTATGACTTAGACGAAGCTTTATAGTAAAGCTAATTCTGGGGCTCTTTCTTAACTTTTTATTCTAGGACCTGACCCTGTTTACCCTTTTCAGGTCATGAGAAATGCCTTCATTTGTTTCCCTGACCTCTCCTAGTAACAGTATCATGGGTATTGTCTACTGTTATTTTTTAGTCCTTCAACCATCACACAAAATGTATAATTTTAAGCTGGGTTTTTCTGATTACTTTCCAGTATAACAGACTGTGATTCCTTTGGGCAACTTTGTTATGAGGTTAATTAAAACATCATATCTGTAGATAAAGTAGTTGGCTTGTAAATAAGTTGTGATTGACAGTACTTCTCAGGATCAAATTTAATGTGATGTGAAATTAATAAGAAAAATGTATCCTAGCACCATAAAATCTGCATTTCCTATGATGGTTGTATTTGTAGCTGTAGTTTAACTGCCTTGCCTCTTTATAACCAGATTTTGTTTTGCTTTGTTTCCTAATAGCACATGAGCGTTCATTCCATTGAACCTTTGTGGATTTCTACTTTAGGCAAAAGTGAAATAACAGTCAAAGGAGAAAACTTTACACGTGCATCAGGCATTAAAATTATACTGACTGGAATCACTGGCTGTAAACCAGACGTGTGAGTTAAGCCCTGAAAAATAATACTGTTTACTTTGCATGGTGAAAATTATGGTTGGTTTACCCTAGCAGTACAATTGTTGAAGATTTGTCATGAGCCTCTCCTCAACAGAGAGAGGAATACTCTGCACTCCTTTAGTTAAAGTTTCAATTTAAATTCCCAAATGATGGAAATTAATATAATGTTTTACTTGCATTATAAGGGGTAGGTGGATAACTACTTAAAAGTAGTTACAGCAGTTCTGTACCTGTGGCCCACTGTGCTTTGCACCAGGCAACAAGAAGTTAGGTCACAGGAAAGCCTCAGTTTCCATTTGACTCTCCTCTGCTGTAGAATATCCCCCATATGTTCTGGGATGCTTCTTGTGAAAGCACAGACGCTGTGCCAGGGAAGGGAATCTCTCATGCAACAGCATGTACTTTTCTCTGTTGATGATTGCACAGCCTCTAAATAAAGCCTTAGGCTTTTTCTGAATCAGTCATTTTCAGGTGCAGCTGTGGTGCCTGCCTGTAATTACAAAGACCATTTTCATTGCTAGCACTCAAAAAAGTATTCATATGGTACATTTTATTTTCAGTTCAGCCATGAATTTCTTGTGGCTGAAAACAAAAGGAGGGAAGAATGGAAAAAGGGAAAGGATAGAGGGAGAGAAAGTAGAGACAAAGTAGGAGCGAAAAGGGAAAAATGGGGGAAAGAGAGAGAAATAAAGAAAAGGAAGCTGAAGATTCTCATTCTTGACTTTTTGGTAGCATAGACAATTACACTGCTAAGTGTATGTTTTACGCAGCAAAATCACACATTGCATAAATAGCCTCACCCTAAGACTATAGGACCAATATTCTGTGATTATTGTGAAACATAGTAACTTCATGGAAAAGATGCCCTACTTTGTCTTTTCAATTCCCTGCCCTCTTTCCAGTTCTATCTGGCCGCTCAAAGAGAGATTCATTCCCTTTCTCTCCTCATCCTTTGCTTTAGGTTATAAGGTCTTATTTAGTAACAGCAATGAGTGACATAGTGACATCTTTATCTGTGTTTCATAGAATCATAGAATAGTTTGGGTTGGAAGGGACCTTAAAGATCATCGAGTTCCAACCCCCCTGCCATAGGCAGGGACACCTCCCACTAGACCAGGCTGCTCAGTGCCTTGTCCAGCCTGGTCTTGAACACCTCCAGAGAGGGGGCATCCACAACCTCCCTGGGCAACCTGTTCCAGTGTTTCACCACCCTCACTGTAAAGAATTTCATCCTTATGTCTAGTCTAAATCTATCCCCCTCTAATTTATATCCATTGTTTCTAGTCCTCCCATCCGATATTATGTTAAAATTCAGCCTCTGATTGTTTTCTTTCTCCTTCAGCATTAAAGTTAGAAATGTGCTAAACGACACACAGATGACATTTGCTCTCCCACCAACACATAAAGAGGCCAAAAGAATAT
Organism: Turnix velox; assembly: GCA_013400935.1. Lineage (NCBI taxonomy): Eukaryota > Metazoa > Chordata > Aves > Charadriiformes > Turnicidae > Turnix > Turnix velox. Next base: position 21,784 of record VZTY01016394.1, on the reverse strand, counting down.
GTATACAGGCTAATGGGAAAAAATGTTCACCACCAATGACCCTACATTATGTTTCAGTACCATTTTGTTTTGGAATCACACCAAATACCTCCTGGATCAGGTACATTTGACTTTCTTTACTTTTTGTGTATTAACATGTAGTCTCACTGAATCAGGGGGAGACTCCTTCCTCACTGATACAAACTTGGATGACTGCTGTGGTCTGTTGTGGAGGATGAGTTTATGCTGGTAAACTGATCTAATACCTACCATACATAAAGGGTCATGATAGCTGCACAAAAGATTCTGTGTTCTGCAAGATTCTGTAAACTCTTTTTTGCCCACCCCAGGTATCCTTTGTAAAAATCAAAAATAGTTCATACTAAAGTTAAATTCAAAATAGTGGTAGCATGCATCACTTCAGATTCCAGTTAACTTTGATTTCCTGATACTAATATGCCCTTCACCTCCAAAACAGGATGAATTATTAGCAAATTGGAAATTAAGTGAAAATAGTCAACTCAGCAGTGATATTCTCAGGTTTGCTTTAGGAGTGGCTTCTGTAAGAGAAAAAGAGCCTTTTTCAAGCCTTTGCAGTGTACTATGGGAGACTCACAGCTCAACTGAAAGATTTACAGGGTGATTTTAAGGTATTTTTAGGCACAGTTTTCCACCTGTCCTGCTGCCTGCACGGTTTTTACCCACTTTCACGTTCTTATCTGATGGTTTGGCATCATGTGCTGGCAAGTGTGAATTTGAGGTAGTAAATTGGTCTGGCAGCTGCCACAGCTGAGCAACTAGGACTCATGCCCTCATCTCTAGGTGAGGGGCAGCTCAGGCAGCTGGAAATTAATAATACCTTAAACCACTCCAACTGTGTTCAGCAGGGATTGTGAGCCAGACCTTCAGACACAAGCAACATTATGTGTTCTGAGACAGATGGTCTGAACACTTCTGAGAATGTTTCCTATGAGGTGCCTGGCACTGTTGGTTTGTCCTGAAGAAGGCAGGAATTAAGCACAGGCAGGGCTGCTCTGGAGCAGTGAAGTACAATTTCTTCAAGAGATATTACAGAATCACAGAATCACAGAATAGTTTGGGTTGGAAGGGACCTTAAAGATCATCAAGTTCCAACCCCCCTGCCATAGGCAGGGACACCTCCCACTAGATCAGGCCGCTCAGTGCCTTGTCCAGCCTGGTCCTGAACACCTCCAGGGAGTGTTCAGACTTTCTCTGATTGCCATGACTTTTCAAAGATGATAGAGAATAACATTGTAATGGTACCAGTGGGGTCCTTAAAAATGCTTAGATCCATTTCAAGGACTTGGGTGTGTCCAGTTTATTAGATGATCCCTAACATTTTCTTCCTCTTCTCTGGATATTGATTTACTACTGCAGACAGCTAGGAGGCTCAGGGACATTTGATGTCTGAGAACAAGCCTTTATCAGTGCAAACTATGATTGTATAAAAGGTGTTGAATAATGGTGCTGTTTATCCCATCCGATATTGTGTTAAAAATTCCTTCCCCTGCCTTTCTGTAGGACCCCCTCAGGTACTGATAAGTTACTCTGAGGTCCCCTCTGAGCCTTCTCTTCTCCAGGCTGAACAACCCCAACTCCTTCAGCCTGTCCTCATAGGGCAGTTGCTCCAACCCTTTGATCATCTTCGTGGCCCTTCTTTGGACCCTCTCCAATAGCTCAATGTCCTTCCTGTGTTGAGGGCTCCAGAACTGGATGCAGTATTCCAGGTGGGGTCTCACCAGTGCTGAGTAGAGGGGTAAAATCACCTCTCTTGACCTGCTGGTTACACTCCTCTTGATGCAACCCAGGATTTGGTTGGCCTTCTTGGCTGCGAGTGCACACTGCTGGCTCATGTTGAGTTTGTCATCAACTGACACCCCCAAGTCTTTCTCTACGGAGCTGCACTCAAGCCACTCTCCACCCAGCCTGTATCTGTGCTTATTAAATTGTGTTCTAAATCTTTGGCTCCCTCAATAGAGAGCAAAGTAGAGAGGCCCTAGAAAGGAATATGCACATGTATGCTGTCAAGTTGTTTGATTTTGGAGTAGCAAAAGGTTTTACAATTGCATTATAAGAAATAATGGAAGTACACTGTATAGCGAAAATGATATTGTCCTGCAGTTTGACTGTATTGTGTTGTCTTCTACCAAAGCAAAATGCACACAAGCAGTTTATTCCCAGCTGAAGCCTTAATGCAGGACTGTGTGAAAACAGGTAAGACTAACTTTCCTTTCCTTCACCTTTCTTTTAACAGTGGTGGTCGCAAAATTACTACGATTGGTAGAAATTTCAATGTAGTGGACAGTGTGGTTATTTCAGATGACCAGAGATCAAACCTTACTGTAAGTCTTCAATCTTGTTTACAATAACAAAGAGAGGTCTCTTAAGGGATTAGGTTTTATTCAGAAGGTTTTGTGAGCCTCTCAGTATTTTTCAAACACTTGCAAGCACATGTCACCCTACTGAAATAGGTATGACCAGTTGTAGGATTACAGTTGAACACATTCTCGGTACTGGATCGTGGATACACATTAGCTACTCTTCTGCATAATTCTCTGAGCCTTTTTATTATGCTCTAGAGACTTGCTCCAAATTTGTCCTTTTTGAGCCTTCCCAGCCTCCCTGTATAGGTCTGTTGGAAGATGGGGATGCTGTATTTTTCTGTATCTTTGTGTTCAGGACCCAGATGGTGCCAGTGCCTCAACAAGGGGTGGGAGATTGGAGCTGATTTTGATTTTGAGGAGGTAGGCATCCTGTTGCTTCCTGGGCTCGCAGCACACGGAACACCAAACCATGGTGCAACCAGGAGAGTCACTGTAGCAACTCCCCTCTGTCAAGTGTTGTGGGAGAGCTCATTCTGCTCTTCTCACCTGAACTGAGGGGAAGGAAGGAGAAATCACTATCACTATTCCTGTCTCACTGCAGGAAATAGCTGCCTTAGCAGTGTGCAATCAGCCTTAAAGCAGCATGCAGAATGTGTGATAAATGTGCTTAAAGGTAGACACAAGCTTGACACAGAGACTTTCCCAGGTGCCCTGCATGCAGCCCTAATCATAGAGAAAAGGTTTAGCAGATATTTGCGTGAAGTCAGGAAGAAGTTAAAATTATTTTGAGTGCCTCTGTTTATAACTGCACCCACTGTTAAATGCTTAATGACTGATACAGCTTTGCTATTACCTTTCTAGGTCTCTAGGTATCCTGGAAATGACTCTGAATATCATTACTTAACACCAAGCTTGAGCCATGCAACAGAGGGTAAAGTTGTTGATATGATGCTAAAAGTGGAAACTACCTTTATACCATGTGTCAAATTACACTATCATCCTGACCCAGTGTTCATTAACTACCAGCTGCACACTGAGTTAGATCCTGATCTGGAATTAAAAATATATGTAAGTTTGAAAGTAACAACCTCAAATTCTTTGTTTAAAATTGTTGTTGCAGACCATTTTGCTTTTTAGTGCTTGTTATCTCATGATTATTTTTTTTTCCCTCTAGAAAGAAAATGACAACTTGAATATTTCTAAAACTGAGGTAGAGGTTTATCTGTCATACATGAATGGTGCACGGACCAAAAAGATATGGTTCAGCGTCCAAAACATTACCAAAAAACCAGACCGTAGTACCATTCTGTGCAAATTCAAAAGGGAAGTAACCGACAAGATTGACTTTTCCATGGTGAAAGTTTTTGTAAGTAGTATTATTCCCTTCCATTGCAATTTAACACTCTTTAGATGTTTATGCATGTGTAGCAAAACATAGCGTTAATGCTCTGGTCATGAATATTCTTCATAAATGGTGGAATTTTGTTCTTCTGATACTTGGTAGTAGTCCTGTTCTTCTTCACTTGAAGCATGCCTGCCTGCCTGGCTTAGGTACCACTAACAGTGCTGAGCTGAGGTTCTGTTAGGTTGCTGTTGTCATGTCAGAGGTCGTCTTTTCAGTCCAAGCTGAGCTCACTGCTGCTGAGTTCCAGGAGAGCAGTAGCTTGTCAGACCTCTGTCTGCAGCACAGACATCACCAATAAAGCACCATTGGCTCTAGGAGAGCTCTTCATCTCATACGTGTAAGCACACATGCTCTGGTGGGGCTATGAGCAAAAGCATTGTGTCCCATCATTTTCTTTTTCCCACTGAAGTAGGTAAGGATCTTGAACAGTGCATGGTGGTCACCACTAAGACAGAGGGTGTTTCCAGATGAAGCTGGGGATAAAATTCAGGATGCAATGGGAAGGCCAGAATGCTGTGAGAGGGAAGTGGTTGTGCCACTCTGCTCTTGTGAGACTTCACCTGGAGTACTGTGTCCAGCTCTGGAGCTCCTTCATGCACAAGGAGGACATGGACCTGTTGGAGAGGACCCAGAGGAGGCCACAAGGATGATCGGAGGACTGGAGCACTTCTACAGGCTGAGAGAGTTGGGGCTGTTCAGCTTGTAGAAGAGAAGGCTGTAGAGAGATCTCATAGTGGCCTACCAGTACCCGAAGGAGCTATACAGGAAAGCTGGGGAGAGACTGTTTTCCAGGGCAAACAGTGGTAGGATGAGGGGCAGTGGTTTTAAACTAGAGCAGAGTAGGTTTAGATGAGATGTTAGGAAGAAGTTCTTCACCATAAGGGTGGTGAGGCACTGGAACAGGTTGCCCACAGAAATGGTAGAGTCCCCATCCCTGGAGACATTCGAGGTCAGGTTTGATAAGGCTCTGAGTAACCTGATCTAGTGAAGGATGTCCCTGCTCACTGCAGGGCTTGACTAGATGCCCTTTAAAGGTCCCTTCCAATTCAACACATTCTGTGATTCTGTATGTCACAAAGTCAGTCCTGAGTATAAGAACATTAGCATAGATGTCAAAGCTAAATGGCATCTTAAGATTTTTACTCCATGAATAAGTTGAAGACATGAATTTTTTAAAATGCAGTTGTCACCATTTATGAGTGAGAGAAATTATGCCAGACTCTTATTGCAGTGTATGGTGGTATAAAACGGAAGTAACTCTATTGACTTCAAGGCATATGGCTCATAGTAAAGATTAACGAATCTATTCTGAATTTCATATTGCTGTTAGCTGATCCCCCATCTGTGGATCCTGCCATCTGAGCCAGTTATGGGATGGGAAAGCCTTTCTGAGAGTGGTGTTGCATTTAAATATTAACTTGCCTTGCAGTACTACATATTCATCCTGCAGGTTTCATAGGAGTGACTGTCATAAAAAGATTGCCAATTCAAATGCAATAGTTACAATGTAACATTTTGCTTCTAGTACCTAAGAATTATTTTTTCCAACATCAAGAGAAACTGTAAAAATACCAAATCATCATGTGGTTTTTCAGTCTTATAAATGATAACAGAAGTGGGGCCACTCTGAAGAAAGGAGAAGCTGGGTAAAAGATAGGTGTAGTCCAAGAATAAACAAAACTCTTGCTGTAGTTTTCAGGCAGAAAGAAGATGTTGAGCATGGGGTTAAAGAAAGGATGTTAGATCTGAATGGAAGTATCTAAGAAAAATCTGCTATTCTTGTGACAGAGGCAAGATTCAGGTAGATCAAGGGGCTCAAGACAGCTGGGACAGGATCATTCCCATCACAGTGCTGAGAAAGAACTGGACCAATGTATCATAGGCTTAGTAGGAAAGATTTCTGGTGAAACTGTAGAGACAGGAGAAATGGTGTGTCACTGGAGAGCAGCAAAAAACCCTGAGTATTTAAAAGAAAAAAACAAAACAACTCAGCAAATAGAGGCTTGCTAATTTAATCTAGCTCTTTGCAAGGCTTGGTAATGTGTTTTGAGTGAGGGACTCTTGAAAGACCTAGAGGTAAATGGAAAATGGGGTAATTGGCAACTTCTTTTTAATAAAAGCAGATTATACTAGATGTCTTTATTTGGTAAGATAAGTGGTTTCCTCTACAACAAAAAAAGCAGTAGATCACATGTACCTATACTTAACATGGTGATTATGAAGATGCCAGGGATGCTGGATTCTGTGTATGAGGATCCATCTCTCAGTAATATTGATTTTCATACAGATAGTTTTTGTTATCACTAGTGCTTTGAGCACAGAAGTAAGGCATGCACTAATAATATTTACTGATGACATAAAGCTCAGAGGCATTGCCAGTACAAAGGAAGTTTTATCATATCATGCAGTAAGAATTAAAGGAATTTAGGAGTATGAATCTGGTGAATTCAGGTGTACTTTATTTGGTCCATGATTCATAAACAAGATAAATAAAGAGGTAAGGCAAGAACTGGAGCCACCATGTAGGAAGATTATAGTGAAATTAAAGATAATGTCAGTATGAATGGAAAATTAAAGGAATGCTTTGCTTCACTTTTCAATAAGCAGGAGTGAGCAGCAGGAATTTCAGCTTTAGGAAGGCTTTGGTTGGACATGGCAAGTAGAGAAAAGCAGGTGTTATTAGTCATGGGATGACTAACGTGTTTAGCCACCAATGCATTTCAGCCCTAGAAAAGCCCTAGGAGGGCTCAGACCAAGAGTAATTGTATAGGAACTGTGAAAACACAAGTACAACCAAGGAAAAAATACATTTGATGGCGGAAATAGGTCTGCTTTGTCTTCAGTTCTTTGTAGTCCCAGAAATACAAAGGCTGTGTCCTTCCAGCCCTGTGGAGTTTCTTTGCTTGCTAATGTCCATGTAGCTGCAGGATGACTATCCAGCTGGCAGTGTCCAGCTGCCCTGGCTGCTCACCTCCTGTGACAAGTCAGTGATTGAAATCACCAGATCTCTGCCTTCCCTGCTGTAACCCAAAATAGTTTTGATTCAGCTCTCCTTTTCAATTATCTCAGGCTTATTTCTGTCCATGGCACTTGGCAGTATTCTTCCGTGTATTTTTACTTCTCAGCTGTTTGTAGTCTTAGCTACCCTTTATTTATGTGCTTTCTTAGTCCTTTCTGAGATCCTCCTCCCCAAAGACTTTTTTCTGCCATAATTATCAGTGGTGAATGCCTCAGTTTGGCATCTGGCAGACTTCAGCACTTCTATGTGTTCCTAAGAATTAATGCCTGTCCTGCCTTTGACAAGCCTAGTGGCTGCTGAGGGATGTTGTACATGTGTTCTACGTTACATTTGTTCTCAAGCAGACCTTCGGGAGCACCTTACATCCTACATAAAGAGGTTGAAACTTCTGCAAAGAAATAAGGAAGAGGGCTGTGGGCCACATGTCTTATCAAAAATTTTACTTCCCACGTTATTAGCCTGAGTCTTATCTTACTTTTCTGCTCTATGGAGTAGTGCTGTGAGGGCAAAAGAATGTTTTTAACTATCAACATGTACTTTCACGTTTACCAGTGATTCTGAAGTGCATGAACCACGTGGCCATGTAGAGATCACGTCTTCCCAGTCATTTCAGAGCCCCAGTTTGATGCGAGAGCAATGGCAAAATTTTATACTGCATGAGGATCTCCAGATTTTTCTCTTATCACTGCTGTTTTATCCTGCTTAGACATCAAATACAGTAAATGTTAAGTTTGTTTTGACTCATCTATGCTTTCCTGAATTGCTTCTGTCTTCCCAATAGTTTGCAAATCTAGAATCTTTCGTGTGCCTCCAATAGTTGTTTTTTTATACACTAAATGTCATTTTAAGCACTAAAACAAAAACTGACCTCTATTAACATGGACATTATTTTTCTTCAGGTCAAATTAGGAAATTTTGAGCATGAAGTCAAACCAACATCATCGCACATTTATTTATATGTTCTTATTTTGCTGCCTATTGTAGTGGGTGTCATTATAGGTAAGTATAATAACCTGTTTTAATTTTCTTATGTTTATTTTTTTATTTGTTGTAATTCTGAAATACAAACACATATCCATACACACATACATGTTTGGGAGCATCACAATCACTCTGGTAGTTTTCCCTTGTTTCCAGTAAAAGCAGACAAAGTTAGCTCTGGTGTGATGGTGAAGTACATCTTGTCAGACTACAGCACGTTCATTACAGGACAGTTGTTTTGGCTGTTTTTGTTGGGATTGCTCACCACTATTTAGTGGGGCAAGCTTTGGGTCTGGCATCCTTGTGTCACAGCTTGGCCCTTTCAGCTGTCAGAGAGCTATGCTGTCCTCCTCTCCCTGGGGCAGATGGTTCCTAACAAACTGTTTATCCTCAGGCTGTGTATGTGGTGGTTCTACTCAGTCTCATTTGGATCATTCATGTATTTATAGGTCATTACTAAACTGAGGGCAGTGAACAATTATCCCCTCCTCCTTTTGTCACTGATTTTGTCATTCATTTTGACCTGCTTATATATTTGATAGTAGGTTGCTAGTAGTAGAGGGAGCTTTTAGATTCTGTTTCTCATTGTGCAGGTTGTGCATAGCACAGTGTGCTGTGCTTTCAAATAAAATTGTATTGATGATTCCAAGGATTATTAAACATGCTGATTACTAGGGCACATGTGTGCTAGCATACTAACATCCTGCCCGAGACTGCAAGTCTACAGTAATCTTTTTGTTTCTTAAATTAATATTAAAATATATATTGCATAGGGTTGTTTGTTCTGCACTTTCTGAACTCAGCATTTTATTTCTCTCATTTTAGTGGCATTCGTAGTAACTAGATACAAATCCAAAGAGTTAACTCGTAAGCAGAGTCAGCAACTTGAACTCCTGGAATATGAGATTCGGAAGGAAATACGTGAGGGTAAGTCTGAAGAGCTTTGTAGAGCTTAAGTGCAGCTTAATTTCTGAAATGAAACTGTCAAGAAGCTCATGTTATATAAACATTTTAATTTTATGGCTGTTAGGATATTTTTGGGTTGTACCAGAGTTCCTCTTTAATGTTGGTATGTGCACCAGTAGCAGATAATACTGAGCTAAGAGGATTGCACGTAATGTTTCCTCCAACAAAATTGGAAGAAAAATTGAATTGATGCTTTTCCACTCATAAGGGCTTCAGCTTAAAATAGAACCCCTCTTCCCTGAGAACTGTTTTTTAAGGAACATCCATTGGGGCCAACATATAATTGTAAAGATAACTTAGTGTCAACTAAGCCAACTAAACTAACTGTCTGGATGGGGTTGGGGGGGGTTATTTTTCAGGATTTGCTGAACTGCAAATGGATGAATTAGATGTAGTGGATAGTTTTGGAACTGTTCCCTTTCTTGACTACAAACACTTTGCTCTTAGAACTTTCTTTCCAGAGGTAAGTGTTTACAAGTCTTTCAGTTGTCATCCCTGCCCAAAATGAAAAAGCTAGGAAGGTCAGGATCAAATTACACATTGCTTTCACAAGATACTTTTCTTAAATCAAGAAGTACCACAGAACACTTACAGCTGTACATGTTTATATTTAACCAGGCCTAGATTCTGTAGATAAAGAACTGTTGTTGAATTTTCAAGGGCTATGTGTGCATCCATTTCTTTTTTGCCCAGCCTCACCAAGCTGCTTGACTTTCAGGCCATCCTAACTGAGCTATAATTTATCCATTGCTCTTTTTAACCCATGATTTCACTTCCTATGCTATAGCTAATTAAAGTAACCGTCACACTAGCTAACATGCTAGCTAACATCATGACACTTCCTAATTAGACTTGTGGGATGAAGAAATGGCTCTTAAGGTTGAGCTGACTTTCTACTCTGAAGCTGCTGACAGAAATGGTAAGACCTTGATTTAAAGGACCACAGGTCAAATGCTTAAAAATTACATAAATACTTAAATACTGTCTAGTTCAGAAGTTGATATTTTCATTGTTCTCTGGAGCAATTTTTGCTACTGTATCAGAGGGATGAAGTGGCCTTCTCTGGAATGTTTTACTTACTTTGCTATTATTTTTTGGACATGAGGCACATTTTAATGTTGATAAGTGCATTTGCCACAACTTTCAAAATTGTATCACGATGTTAAACAGGACTTACTGGCATTTAGTAATTGACAGAAGCTGTGATCTCAGCTGGTGATATTTTGCTGTGTAACTGACAGCAATGAATAGAAAGTCTTGGTTGGTGCTGTGGTATTTTAGGGTATAGCTGATATGTATGCTGGCATGTATACAAATTGTCTACTAGTCTTCATGTGGCTCAGTCCTGCAATCTTATCTGCATACTTCTTCACTTTGTCACCGTGTGGGATCCCACTGTAAGCTCATTGGGGGAGTTAAACACCTGTGATAGCACACAATCAGGGCCATTTTTAGTACAACACCAAATGCCAAGTACTCAGGCAAAATAATATTTAGCATTTACATGTGTGTAATCTTGTTACTCTTGAAGTCCAAAATAGACTGAGAATATCTCATTGATGCATCCAGTATAATTTTTTATGGCACCAATAGGAAGTTTGAAGAAAATGGACCTTACTCTCTGCATCTCTTTCCTTTCAGTTTGGTTTGTTGCTAGGCATATTAGCATTAAAATAGTATTTGTATTTTGTAGGAATATCTTTTCCTGGTGATAGTCCCCTGTCAAAACAGTGGAAACTGTCTAGATGGAAATGCTTTCTTTGGTTTATGTAAATAGAAAGGGAAGAGAAAGAGACACAAAGTCTGCCACTCTGTTGCATTACGTGAGGTCAGAGAGGGAATCGCTCCTGTTTTCCCTTGCCAAGTCTCATGCCACTGTGCATCCTTGAAATTATTCCAATTAGATTTTGTCTAAGTTTCAAATGCTCTCACCACAAAGGTAAACTTGCCACTGCTGGCTGGCTCTCTATCGGCTTGTGGTGTCAGGCAAGTTGTTTAATGTATCATGTATCAATTTTTCCTGCTAAGTACTTAGTGTTTACATTGTGTGAGTGTCCAAACATGCCTTGTGTTGTATGAATGTGTTAAGAGAGCAGTGCTTTACTCAACAAATACTACAGATGAACAGAAAAGGCAGCAGGGTAGTAGATTGCAACTGAGTGTCAGAAGGGTCAGAGTAAAAAATCTCATGAGGTTAGTGCTTGAAGGATGTCTGTACTGTACTCTTTTGGCCTTCCAGTGTGTTCAGTGGGCTTTGTCTCACCTAATGTAAGCTGTTTAGGCACAGACAAACCTGTTCACTGAGTGTCTTTTGTAGTCAGTGCAGAGACAGCAACTCAAGAAAGTGGTTTATCCTACTTGCCTGAGATAGGTGTCCTGTCTCAGGATGGGATGAGCTGCTTAAAGAGGAAGTTGGATAACTAAAGAGTGGTGGACCCTGCCTTCAATTTGAGACTCTCACTTCCTGCTCCTTCTATTTTCTGTATTTAATCTGGCTTGATAGATTTAGTTTTGTGCTTAATGCTTTTAGGTGTTAAATGGATGTTACATATATTCTCAAATTATGTTTGGCCTGATTTGCATTTTGCGTGTTCTGTTTGGTTTATTATTTTGTTTTATCTCTATTTCCCTCATTGTTTGGTTTCGTGATACTATTCCTGTTCCCTGTTCACATGCATTTTTGACCTTTAATTTGGTTCTGGTTAGTGCACTCTGTATGTGTGTGCATATGTGTGTTTTTTTGGTCAGTGGTATTAGGGGGGCTGAAAAAGTTCTGTAAAAATGGAAATGGCATGTGGAGAAAGACGAGTATGGCAAGCTATAGCAGGGTAGAAAAGAGCAGGAGGTATGAGGAAAGGGAGCTATGAAAAATCAAATATGTAGGTGAAAATATGTAGATATGAAATGACAATATGCACTTGCAGCCCAGAAAGGCAATTGCACCCAGCAGGTCGACAGAGATGATTTTGCCCCTCTGCTCTACTCTTATGAGACCCCAAATGGGGTATTGCATCCAGCTCTGAGGTCCCCAGCACAGGAAAGACATTAACCTGGGCCACAAAAATGGTCAGAGGACTGGGACACCTCTCCTATAACAAAAGCCTGAGCAAGTTGGAGTTGTTGAACCTGAAGGCTCTGGGGAGATCTTATTGCAGTCTTTCAATATAAAGAAAGCTTTTAAACAGGACAAAGAGACTTTTTACCAGAGTCTGTAGTAACAGGATGAGGTTTTAAATTGGAAGAAGATTTAGATTGTATAAGAAGTTATAAACAGTGAGAGAGGTGAAGCACTGAAACCAGTGGTTGCCCAGAGAAGTTGTGGATGCCCCATCCCTGGAATTGTCTAAGGCCAGGTTGGACAAGACTTTCAGCAACCTGATTTACTGAATGATGTCCTTGTTTGTGCTCAGGGATTGATGTAGATGATCTTTGAAGGTCCCTTCCAACCCAAATGATTTTGTGATTGTATAAGGAAACTAGGGACCTCCACCATCACAGATAAAGCAGATGACAGTAAGTGTTATGAGGGTGAATGAGGGAAGATTTAGGTTGGATATTAGGGGGAAGTTCTTTACTAGGTGAGTGGTTAGGTCCTGGAACAGGCTGCCAAGGGAGGTTGTGGATGCCCCGTCCTTGGAGGTGTTCAAGACCAGGCTGGACGAGGCCCTGGGCAACCTCATCTAGTAGATGTGTTTGTTTGGTGGCCCTGCTAGACAGGAGGGTTGGAGTTACATGATCCTTGGGGTCCCTTCCAACCCGGGTCATTCTGTGATTCTGTGATTCTGTGATTCTGTGATTCTGGGAATGTGCAGCTGCGTTGGAACCTTAAAGGCTGTTAGAGTCAGGCAAGAGGCATTGACAAGATGCTCAAGAGCTGGGGGGCTTTCCTTTATTGTGAGAGCGTTCGCTAGGACTGAATGTGTGGTGGCACCTGTGCCTCTCTAGAGACTAACTGTGTGGACCTCCTGGAGAGTTCATTAGTGAACATTCATAAAGTGAAATGAATAGAGGCAGATGAACTCAAGTGTCACTCTGTGACAGAAACCCTGTATACCAAAGGCTTATCATTGCTGCCCAAAAAGGAATGATCTTTGAAGGCCCGTTGCACACCAGCACTTTTGCAGATCAGTATAATACCCAGCTTTTCCCGCAGAGCATTAGTTGACTGCCATGCTAGTGCAGCTCAGGGGCAGAGAGTAACACACAGAGTAAGACCGAAGTCAATACCAGGTCATCTTTGGGAGTTCACTTCTCAGTGAAACTTGTCAGGAGTGAACTTGCAGGAGTTACTGTATACAGTTTTTCTATTATAGCTGCATTAGAAGCCAGAGTTTTGCATTGTTGTGGATGCCTCCTCTCTTGAGGTGTTTAAGGCCAGGCTGGATGAGGCATTGAGCTACTTGGTCTAGTGGAAGGTGTCCCTACCCAAGGCCAGGGGTTGGAAGTAGATGATCTTTAAGATCCCTTCCAACACATACCATTCTATGATTCAATGAATGTGCTTGGTGTGTTTATAACGTATGTGTGTTAGAAACTTCTTGGTATATGTAAGAATGATAATATCACCTATCTTGTATTTTAGTCAGGAGGCTTTGCATCTATCTTCAGTGAAGACATGCCACAGGTAAGTTGATGCAGTGTGATACTCCTTAATTAATTAATATTTTTCAAGAGTGATTGTATCTCTTAGCTCAGTGTTGTCCATCGAATTGCATTTTCACTGTTTTCTTTCCTCCGTGAGAAGGGTTACATGGATTTCTGTATAAAAGGAATTTGCTATGTAAGATGCTGTTAACTAGTGTATATTATGATTTATTTAAATAAATAGAATCTAGTAATGGGAAATGACAGGCAAACTTAACTATTGGCATTATTTTGAGCATATGACAGAAAATGTATGCCCTGCATGTGTGTACTCTGTGATGTACACAAATGGTAAAATCCTGAGACCCATGTTCATAAATGCAAATTCCCCACTGGTTTGAATGAGTCCAGGATCTTATCCCATATGTTACTTACCATTTTTCTGAGCATTGAAAATCCATCNATTGGCATTATTTTGAGCATATGACAGAAAATGTATGCCCTGCAACTACAGTTTGCTTATTTTTCTTTAACTATTCCAGAGCAGAGACCGAACGAGCAAGGATGAAAGCTTCAACATGTTGCATGCTTTAATTTGTAACAAGAACTTTCTTGTTATTCTCATTCACACCCTTGAAAAGCAGAAAAATTTCTCTGTGAAAGACAGGTATAGTATGATTATGCTTATCATCTTCATGACAAAGAATTAGCAGAAAAAAACCAACATGGATTGTAACACAGATGTAATTTCTATTTCACACGAAACAAACTTACATTACTCCAGAGCATTTTTCCATCTTCTCCATCTGCACACACCGAGGAAGAAAAAAACATTTCCATTAAAACAAGCCATTAGAGAGAAATCAGAATGTTTGCACATGTAAACAAAGAGGCAAGGGAGCAGGAAAATGCAAATCAAAACTGTAAACACTTTCTGCAGTTCTACAGTTTTGAAATGTTCTGTCACTGGAGCAGGTGTAGCTCTGCAGAAATAAATCTAGAGACACAAATCCTGTATTAAAGAAATAATGATAAGAACAGATGGACTTGAATTTTTTATGTTTTTGTAGAGATCAGTGGACAATTTCTGTGCCTGAGGAGGGAGAACCTAGGATATGAATTGCACTAAAATGTTTCATTTATTAAAGATGACCGGAAAGAGAAATTTAAAATATTATAGCATTCTCTTTTTTTCTTTTTTTTTTTTTCTTTCTTTTTCCCAGCAGGTGCTTATTTGCATCCTTCTTGACTATTGCACTACAAACCAAGCTGGTTTATCTAACCCATATTTTGGAAGTGTTGACAAAGGACTTGATGGAGCAATCGAGCAATGTACAGCCTAAGCTTCTTCTCAGACGAACTGAATCTGTGGTAGAAAAATTGCTGACAAACTGGATGTCTGTTTGCCTTTCTGGATTTCTCAGAGTATGTGTGCATCTTCTCATTAGGATACACAAAGGAAGTTTTTTATTGCCTTCTTCCATAGGAATTGTTAAAGGGATCAGTTTAAAGCATGCAATCTAATGTACAACATTAATGTGCGCTCTTCTACTCTAGGACACTTAGCTAACTGTCTTTAGTGAACTGTAGCAAAAGAGCACATCCATAAATGGTGATCATGCAGTTTATATGGATGAGATTTGGATAATTTTCTGCTTCAAGAATAACCTTTTCTCTTGTCAAACACTATTTAATCTCCATGAGTTATACTGTGATTGTGTAAAAGACAAAGATGGTTGTTAAAATGCAGTAGCACCTTCCTATGCAACCTTTTGGAAAGCTACCACACAATGGAGATTTACAGAATGCCATCTTTTGGAAAATGAAATTTCTTTTTACACTTTTTAACACTCCAAACAGTGTTGAAGATTTCAAGAACTAAAGGAAGTTACATGTAAACAAATTAGGCATTTTCTTCCATTTTACCATTTGTTTATTTTAGCCCACTTGGTAACACTTTGGTCTTGATTTCAGTATTTGGCTAATCTTCCTTCTTACCAGTGTAAGAAGGCATCACATTTGTTGGTAATCTTGTTTCAGTCCTTGCATTAATACAGCAGCAGAATTATTTGAGCTCACACAAGGTTTCCTGAAACCCCAAGAGAGAGACAAGGAACTGTTAGAGTACTTTCAGGATACATCTTTACTGTCATCTTTCCAGTGCTGTGCTAGTGAGGTGCCTTAGCCTTGCCTTAAGAATGACATCACATGGAAATGAAAGTTCCATCCATCCTTCCTTTCTTGGGTGCTTTCCTGAAACCTGAGTCTCAGGAATGAGAGGGAAGCCCTCATCATACACACCAGTGTATATCCCACTGCTTTTTTTCTAGGGACAAATAGGGGAAAGACCAATTAAAAAGTGAAGTAGCTGTTAGGTTATTTTCTCACAAGACTGAAAAGAGAAGAAAGAGCTGAAGTATGTATGTCAGCACGTACACATCTCACCCCCCACTCGCTCCTTGGTGGAAGTGGGAAGCGTCTGCCAGGTGGAGTAGGAGCAGCTTGTCTGTAGCTCGCTTGTGCTCAGCATGGGGCTGTGAGCTATCTTGCTGCATACTCCAGATGTCCCTTGCTATTTGCATGAGACTTTCACACCAAAAAGCAAAGGATGGAGGTTAAACAAATAACTAGCTAAATCTGCTCAGAGGGATTTTCTTCTTTAATTACAAGATGATAAGTTAGTTCAAAGGAAATAATTTGATACGTGTGTTTATTTTTCTAGTTAATCATGCCCATTTAATGATGACAAAAATAAACATGTTCCTTGCATTTGTTTCATGTCCTAGGAGACAATTGGTGAACCTTTCTATTTGCTAGTGACAACCCTGAATCAGAGGATAAACAAAGGACCTGTTGATGCAATAACTTGCAAAGCTCTGTACACGCTTAACGAAGACTGGCTGCTGTGGCAAGTGTCTGAATTCAAAACAGTGGTAAGTTTGCCAGTTTGTGTTCCCTCCAGAAATGGTCAGATGCAGTATTTTCTCTGACATTAAATTAATGCTCTTAGACACTAAGGTGATGGTTAAGTACCTAGATAATAAAATTGTTACTGCTGACAAAGTTTCAAAAGGAAATCTAGTTTAACTAGCTGGTATTCCACCAATATACATCCCACAAATGACTATCACTCATCACTTCACAGCATGCCTTAATTGCCAAAGGTTAGATTTAATGAGGTCTCAGTGTATTAAAAAATCCATCTTGTTTAAAAAATGCACTACAAAAATACAAACATGGTCTTATGAATTAAACTAAATTACACTTTTTCATTAAATCAAAGAATGGAATGTAGTGGGTTTATTTTTCTATTGTGCTTATGTGTGGCTAATCTTCAGGAAGCAATAGTTGTGGCTTTCCATGTTACTAGCTCCAAATCAGTGTGCTGGATTTTAATTAGCTGCTTGGTTAAAAACAAGATGTCTGGGAAGCTTAACTAAATTTCTGAACTATACTGTAGGTTTCTTGCCTTTCTCAAATTAATTACAAATTGCTTCTTTGTAATGTTTTACAGTTGCACCCACAACTCTTTGGAAGCCCGAATTCCCAGATTGTTATTCTGAAATTGTGGGGAGAAGGAATAACATGTAAAAATTGTGGCTTTTTGAGCAGGAAGTCTGAAAAAGTTTTTCAGAATAACTAGAGTACTTTTTTTTTCAGAATTTCTAAATGATTTTGAGTCTGAGAAGTTAAAAATCTGCCTTTCCAGTAACTTCCATAGCTTCTCAACTCTTACCTTCTTATCGGTGTTACCAGGCATACTTAGGAGCATGAGAAGTGTGACTGAATTGTAGGCTTCAGAGCCTGGGAGCAGGAACAGACAAGGGCAGCCATTGCCCTGGCCAGGACACTGCAACTACTGGTGGCTTTGGAGGAGAATTCAGTCCTTTTCATGCATGCATCATGAGTCTTAGGTAGAACTGGAGCTTCCAGGTCTGACCATCTTATCTTTTTACAACAAGAAGCTGAGGGTCCTAAGATGCCACATCATGGAGTAGACTCTGCGACCCTGGAAATTTTAAGTGGTAAGCAGTCAGTTGGATACAAAAGCCAGTAGTTAGGCAGAGCAAAGATTTTCAAGGAAGCTTAGTATGTCTGTTGCTAGTAGACTGC
Organism: Turnix velox; assembly: GCA_013400935.1. Classification (NCBI taxonomy): domain Eukaryota; kingdom Metazoa; phylum Chordata; class Aves; order Charadriiformes; family Turnicidae; genus Turnix; species Turnix velox. Next base: position 4,392 of record VZTY01016394.1, on the reverse strand, counting down.
ACAAGAATATCTAGTCCTGTGGAATTGATTAACTTTTATTATTTATTGCACAAATTCAAATTGAGATCACCTTGGGGGAATAGCTGGCTCTGAAATTGCTAAACTTTAAATGCTTTCCTGGTGGTACTTCTCTGCATCCAGTAGCTGATAGGGTCTTGTGGGCAGCCTGCAGTGAAGAGGAGAGAAGGGAAGTGGTTTGAAGGACTCGGTATCAGTGGGAAAGACTGTCTACAAATGGATGAGGAAGTGATAGACTTTCTCAAACTTGATTGCTGTCTTTGTACTTTCTGCTTTCAAATAAGAGATTATGCTGTCAGCTTTCAAATGAGATATTGATGTGTCAGCTTTCCTTGCTAAGGTCCACTTAGTTTATTTGACTTGGTTGAGAAATGGCTAAGTGTTCCCTTTTAAACTGTCAGAAAAATAGAGAGAATCCTGCCCAAGGAACAGGGGAACAGTTTTGGTTGGTGTTTTGTCTAAGATTTAGGCTAGAAACTAAAAGTGTGATGTGAAAGAAATTTAAGTGGAACAGTGAAGTTTTCTGTGCTGGGGAAGCAGGCCAGTGGTGTTCGTTTTCTCTTCAACAATGGCATTTAATAGGATGGTCAATTGGAAAGATGTTTTTTCTTCTCTCACTAACATCTCTTCACAAGCACTGCAATAACATGCAGGACCTGTGAGAACACAGACAGAGAACCAAGAATTTTCCCCTCTCTTTGGAAGAAAATTTCTGCCTAAAGGATTGTCTGTTTTCTAAATGGAATAAATTCTGAGCTGTGTGGATTTGCACATTTGCTCACTGCAGTTATGTTCTAAATTTGTTGGTATTTTGTTGGTATTTTGTTTTGCCCCTTTCCACAGACCCACAAGAGCAGTACATCAAAGCCTACCTCCACGTATAAAACCATAGATAAAAAGAGGTTCATAGAAAGATGCTGATGTACATCTGCAGGCACTTAGTGTCCTGATTTTTAAGGTACTTAGGCACTTGAAGATACGGGGATGCATCTGGTAGGGGTACAAACAAGAATGTAGGCACTCTGCATGCAAATCTCTCCTTTGTGTTTGGGACTTCAGTTCCAAACCACTAAAACAGCATACAGACAGGTCCCTAGAAGTAGGGGGGGGGAATGTGACTTCTAAGCATACCACTATGCAGATAAACTCTCAGGGTAGGAGAAGGGAAAAGGTACAGAGAAAGAAATGAGGGGAAATATTTTCTGAAGTTCAGGCCATTTATAAGAAGAAAATAAGAGAACTAAGAGACATGTTGGATTTCAGTTGTGTTAGAGCTGGCCCTTGGCTGGGCCCCATGCCTTTTTTCAAAAGGCAACTGACCTTGGGACCAGCCAACCCCCTGCTGTTACCCCCTCTCTGCTGGAAAGGGTCAGATTTTGTACAGAGGTGGGCTGCTGAAGTAGATGCTCTAGCAGAGGAATTGAAGCAAAGATACTTCTAAAAGCACTGGATGGGTGTGAGCTGAGGAGCTGTATAATTTCATGCTGTGCTTGTGTTTGAGTTTTGAGAAAAAAAACTGCTTTGAAAGAGACTTATATGTGCCATGGAGCCTTTTCACAGGCTGGGGAAGCAAGCCTGCTTTCTTACATGCAGACAGGCAGCTGCACCCAGCAGTGGATAATTTGCTCAGTGACTGAGGAAGAAGTGTGGCACACAGCTGAGTTTTAGCATTTCACCAAAGTGTTTAGTTTTAAATGGAAAAGCCACACAATGCAAGTCACAGAGACGGTCTGGAAGATCTTCTCAGAGAAATGGCTCTTGTGGAAACCCAGGAGAGACTTCTTTATGTGATAGACGCAGACATTTAAGAGCTGCAATAGTCACTGCTTATTTTAAAAAAGGGGTTTGGGCTGTTGAATTCTTTGCTGAAATGATTTTGTGTTTTTAGATGGGAAGAATTCACCTGTTCAGTCAACATCCTTTTACTGAAAGTGAAACAAAGCCATACACATGCTGGAACGTTGTTTAAAGTGTTCAACTGCTTTATGAGTTAAAAGAAGGATGTTAAAACAAGTGGGAGGGCAGTATGGGAGTAAAGGAGAGACTGGAAACCTAATTTCCTCAGAAGACACTGTGGTTGTTGTATTATTAAGAATATAACCAGGAATATAACATGTAACTCTGACTTTGAGGAGTTGAATCTAGCTTAAATTTAATTCCTGTACCATTTTCTTTGCCAATTTGTTAGCTCCATGGCTTCATTTGGCTACTACAAGAGGATCACACAATCAATCTGATCTTTCCTGTTTACTGTCCTTTATATATAGTCTGAGAGATAAGGGAGTAGGTTTAAGATAATTTCATTGTGCTGTCTCCTTTACAGACTTCTCTGATAAATCAGAAATTTCTGTTGGTTTTCAGTTTGCCTGATAAATGGAAATGTTCTTTGTTCCCATGCCTAGCTGAATCCTAGAAGTAGGGGGGGGGAGCCCTTGAATAACACTATTTTTCTTCTTAGAAAATACAGTATTTTTACATGTATTTATTAAACTATATCTCCTTTATTATCTGCTGTGCATATTAACAGTGTTACTAAATAAATCATTGTTTGAAATTCATTTACAAGAAAACTATGACTCTAAAGAAACACCTGTAAACATAGCCTCCAAATGTCTTGATTACTATCACTTCATGAGTAAAAAAATATTTTAAAAATTTGTTCTTGTCTTTCAGCTGTGTTCCAGGCTAGGTTCCATACAAGTAGTTCAGATAATTGTCTCCTTTCCAAGTAACCTTCAGCAATTCTTGCAATCTGTGTTAAGCCTTTGCTGAAGAGCACAGTAACTCAGTGTTGCTAACCACTAATTGCTAGTGCATGAAGTCTCTACTCTAGATACTACCAGGTCCTATAATTTCCTCCTGAAACTTTCCTTAACTTGTGTTTATGTTTCCTTTGCAAAGTAGGAGATCTTAGAAAAGGATCTGATGATGTTTAATCCTGACTTCCATGTGTCCTCCTGTGATTTGTCTTAAATGTTTTCTGATATTCGAAGCTGATCAGAAAGGGGCTTTCATAATTTCACATAATTTCTAAACCTTCTTCCAGTTCTACACTTTGTGTCTAAATTCAGTGTTAGGTTCTGTTTAATGTTTTTGAAAGCCAGGGATTGTTCTGTCAGACAGGTTGAAACTGTTTTTTGAGAACATCAGCTACAGAAGGAAGACATAATAATAACTGGCATTCCTAGCTCCCCATCAGTTACTTCATTGAATAAGATTAACTTCTTCAGGAATCATATCAGCAAAACTATCTTGGGTTTGAGACTTATATGAGTTTAAATATAGTATCATAGGACCTTAAAGATAATCTAGTTCCAACCCTCTTTCCATGGACAGGGACACTTCCCATTAGACCAGGTTGCTCAGTGCCTTGTCCAGCCTGGCCTTAAACACTTCCAGAAAGGGGGCATCCACTACTTCTCTGGGAAACCTGTTCCACTGTCTCACCACCGACAACATAAGGAATTTCTTTCATCATCCCATCCAACTACTTGTTTGAGTTGTGAAGTATTGTTACTATCCTCACATCATGGATACTTTCAATGAAGGAGTCTGTGAATGACTGGTATTCCACCTACATAAAGGTCTACTTCTCATTTTTTACAGTCCTGTCACCCCACAGTGAGTAGGGGTGGAAGGACTAAGGGGGCTGCACCTTTATGTACAGTCTCTCTGAGAGAATTGTGCCAAAAAGGAAACGCAGCAGAGATACAGTTTCTCTCACCAGTCTGAAAGGAAGAGGTAATGAAGGAGAAGCAGTAACATGAATATCGCAGTGTAGGAATAATATTAGAAGGAAAGTATCAACCAAAGGCAGGAATGCTTCCAAGGATGTGAAGACTAACCAACATCTCTTAAAGTGTGAGTAGCCACTCTAGAAAGATCAGTTCAGATACTAGAAAAGTGAAAGACTTAGAGAAGAGTTTTCCAAAGACAAAATACAGTTAGTCCCTGCTGACATTCGTATATCCTACAAGACCATGACTGCAGGGCAGTCACAGTCAAGGACAGGGTTGCTATCTGTTCAGTTGGTCTGTAGGCCTAACCAAGCATGACTTTCTCATTCCTGTGCCAATATATTTTTTACTAATTTTCCGCATGAAATCCCAACCTGCGGCAGGGCATCCAGTCTGCTTCTCCTTCTGCAGGCCATGTTCCCACATCTTTTTCTCTTTAATCCTGCCTGTCTTTTCCATGGTCTCGTTTTCCTCACAATTAAACATCTTTCTGTCCTGATTAAGTTTTCCTCAGTTACATCCTAGTCTTTGTTAAAGAGTATTCTTCATAGTTTTGCAACCCTGTGTTTAAAACTCATTTTGATTCTCTAGAAACCATAATGTTAATTTATATGGTGTTGAACTACTTTTTTTTTTT